>CM031564.1:21798669-21801695 GCA_018467065.1 Ephestia elutella
ATCTTATTTTCTTATGTTCTATCTTTAACAAGGGCTTATATCTTAATTACGCTTTTTTAATTTTTATTTTGTTTTATTATTTTTATTTGTTTTTATTTTATTTTATTTTTTTTTCGGGGTTTCCTGGGTTTATATCCTACTGTTACACTATTTTACATACGTCTAGTTTTTTGTTAATTATATTATTATATTACTTTTGTTTCTTATGGTGTACATCAATATTATTACACGAATATTGCGACATCATAACTTATGTACTATTTTTCTTATTTACTATATTTACTATGTCCACACAATAGTTAAGAAATTCTCTGTGTTTTTTGCTTAAAAGTATTTGTGGCAGGTTGTCTGTGGATATCTTTAAATCGAGTATCACCTCCATGTCGAGTCTCTTCACGGCGAAAATGGGGCACTCTGTTAGTAAGTGTGGGACCGTTTCGTCCACATCCGGGTCGCATGCACACGAGGCGCTGTCTCGGCGCTTGAATCTGTGTAGGTAGAAAGCGAACCCGCCGTGCCCCGTAAGTGCCTGTGTGAGCTTTCCGCAAGGTACGATTTTACGGACAATTTTATACGATGATATCGGCGACGGGAAGAACTTTTTAGTTATTCCCGCCGTTTCGCCGGTTTTATACCTATTTTCCCATATGTTAAGCGAATCCTCTCGTAGGATCCGCTTAACATATGAGACTGGGCACATGTCGTAATCCGGCCTCCTCCTGGAATTTACAGCGGCTTCCTTGGCCAGTCGGTCAGCACTCTCGTTCCCCTCCAATCCAGCGTGGGCCTTTATCCAAAACAGTTTGACGATTTTGTTTTGTTGTGATATCGAATATCGCAGATTTTGCCTAGTTTCAACTGCTAATGGATGGAGGGAAGCGACGTTGACGACTGTCTGGAGTGCCGACATTGAGTCGCTGTAAATTCCGAAGGAGGCGGAATTGTCCTTTTTGACCCTCTTCGATGCCTCACATATCGCCAAGAGTTCAGCCTGGTAGACCGTGCAGTATGACGACAGACAAAGCTTGACGGATTTTGTCTCCGCCGCGCCTTTCCATATGGATAGCGCGGCGCCGACACCCCGTCAATCTTGCTGCCGTCAGTGTAGATTCTAACAGCGTAATCGCTGTTAGAATCCACCCGCTCCTGGTCCTCCAGGCTGACGAAATCCAGGACGATATGTTCGGCCGGGTGAGGGGTTTCGATAGCTGGGGCCATCCGTTCGACCTCCCTGTCCGCGAGCCCAGGCAGTGGTGCCCCCCGCTTGATCTGGTATAGCATAGCTGCTTCGCGTATGCGGAGATCAAGGGGGAGCAGCCCTGCCAGGACGAGAGCCGAATTGAGGGAGACCGTTCGATATGCCCCGCATATTTTTTGCGCAAATCCACGCTGCAATGCGTCCAGCTGTTTTCTAGCTTGTATTTTTTCAGAAGCTGGTGCCCAGACGCTCGCCGCATAGAGTATGACAGGCTCGACCGTGGCGGTATAGATGATACGAACTACCTCAGGGTTTAACCCCCATTCCACTTTTGCTGCTCGCGAAAGCTGCTTATAGATATTTAGGGCCTTCTTACAAGCGTTTGATATGTGGCTGTTAAAGGTCAATTTCCTGTCGATTGTGACTCCGAGCAGTTTAATTTCGTTGACCATTTCGATGGCGCTTCTGTTCATGCTCAGACGTGGTGTGTCGAATTTTAATTTTCTCGTGATGACCATGGCTTTTGTTTTATGTGGCGCAAATGTGAGCTTATTTCTCGCACCCCACGCCTGAACATGTTCAAGCCTGCTGTTTGCCTCGAGTTCTATCTCCAGGGCTGTGTTACCACTGAAAACCAGCGTGATATCGTCGGCGAAGGCCAAGCAAAAGACTCCCATTTCCTCCAGGCTTTTTAGTAGCGGGTCCAGCAAGATGTTCCATAATATTGGACCGGCTATGGAGCCCTGGATGCACCCCTTGCTAGTATCTGCTTTTATTTCTGCACCGCCGTATCTTAGCCCTACTTTCCTGTTCTTGAGGTAGTTATTAAAGATACTCCATAAGTTGGCTGGGCATTTTTCTTCTGCCAATCGGTGCAATATTGCCGGCCACCAAGCGTTATCGAAGGCTCCTCTATGTCCAACGATACTACCGTAACAATTTTCTTTTCGTCCAGTTTGGTTCTTATATGTTGCATTAGGGCATAGAGGGAGTCTTCGGTACTCCTCTGCGGCATAAAGCCGTACTGGCGCTTGCTTATGTTTGGCAGGAGATGGTGTTTTAGGCGATTTACCAGCATCTTTTCTAGGATTTTCCCAAGCACCGGTAATAATCCTATTGGCCTGAAGGATTTTGGGAGGTGTAATCAGCCTTCCCGGGCTTTTTCAATATCACGACTGTGGCCTCTTTCCACTGTGCGGGAAAGCAGTGATGAGTTAGGCATTTATTGTAGAGCTCGAGGAACATTTCCGGGTCGTTCTCAATAACCTTCTGGCAAATGTCGGCAGTGAACCCGTCTGCTCCGGGTGCCTTTTTTGGGTTAAACGAAGTAGCAGCCGCCTTTAGCTCGCTCATTGTGAATGGTGGGTCACATGTAGTATTATGTTCACCACCATTCTCTTGTTTGGCTTTTTCCCTAATTTTACGATGGGGATCCTGGTCGCTACTTTCGTCATCCTTTGGGTAAAAGGTTTTTGCGAGCAGATTTGCCGATTCTTCCATATTTAAGGTTTTCCCGTTCATCAGAAATGGAGCATCTTCGCCTCTAGTTGAGGTTCTCATCAATATTCTGTAGATGCCATCCCAGACACTTTCCCTGTCCTGTTTACTGCAGATCTGTTTCCAGCTCGACGTCTGTGCCCTCACAGCCTCAATCTCATACTCGTTTTTCTTTTCCAGGTATTCCTTCACTACTCTGGCTCTTCGGATTGGTGCAGCGTTCCGGATTCGATGCTTGAAGGTGGAGACCTCCCCTTTTTTGGCTGCGAGTTCGTCGGACCACCACGGCACGGTAAGTTTTTCTTTCTTTCTCTTTATTGGCATTGCATGT
>CM031564.1:21801795-21999524 GCA_018467065.1 Ephestia elutella
CCAACGGCACAGATAGAGGGACACTTAAAAAGAATAATAGAAATCAAAAATTTTTTTTTTGAATTTTTTATCTGTCTGTCTTTCTGTCTGTCTGTCTGTATGTATGTACGCGTTTCACGCAAAAACTACTGGACGGATTTGAATGAAACTTTTTTTGTTGTATAGCTGCCTGGTAACATATAGGCTATAATTAATTTTGAAAACTGGAACACCTGATGAAGAACCTTAACAGAACAGCTAAACTATAAGAAATATGGAAATGGTACTTTTGCAAAAGTTTATCAATCTGACGAGCATTTTCTATTGACGTATAAAAATCGAAGATCAGGATCATCTGATGAAGAATTCCAAGAGACCAGCTACACTATTACATATAAGGAAATGGCGCCTTATCAAAAGTCGTTCAACCTGATGAGCATTTTCTACTGACGTATAAAAATTGAAGATTATGGAACATGTGATGAAGAACTCCAAAAGACCAGCTACTCTATAAAGTAAATGGAAATGGGGCCTTAGCAAATGTCGTTCAACCTAATGAGCATTTTCTACTGACGTATAAATAGCCAGGACACGGGATAAGACAAAGAGGGACTCGGGGTGGGAGTGGTGGTACACGGGAAATTGTAGATAACGAGCAGATGAAGATCGTTTATTGAATGAAATATCACTTTTGATTCATTTTAACACCGTGACAGTACTACGAGTACTTAATATAATTGGATAACCAGAGATCTGAAATTTTGAGTAGGTACTGGAGTTTACGTTACTACAGTTTGGAACACAAAAAGATTTTTCATCTAAGCGAAACTCACGCGGGCGAAACCGCGGGCAACAGCTAGTTAATTAATAACGCCTTTAGTCCACCCACGCGTTCGCATACGGCAACGAAACTTCAAAAAACTTGTCAGTTGGATGAGAGCGTTTCGTAAGTATATGCTGTGTCTCGTTCAAACTAAGCGAGATTAGTATAGTTGCATCCTTATTCGCACGTAGCTGCGAAGTAGCTGTTACAATGACGACGTAGGCGATTCGCTAATGTCATGTTTCGCTTCGCAATGCGTCATGTAATCAGAAATCAATGCGATGCGACGTGCAAAAATATACACCAATATATTAAAATATAAATTCTTGATTTCATTCTACAAAACATGCCATATAAAAACCGGCAGTGTATCGCAGACGTTTCGCAATCACAAGCGTTTCGCAGCGAATCGCTTTCGCATGCGAACGCGTCGGTGTACTAAGGGCGTAATAGCATGAAAAACTTTCTAGTTATGGAAATCTTCTATACATATAATAAAACAGTAAAAATATTTTGTCTGTACATTTAATATATTTGACTGAAATGGATAGAGGGAGACCTAAAAATAACAATAGAAAGCAAAAAATTTTTTTTGGAATTTCTTGTCTGTCTGTCTGTCTGTCTGTATGTACGCGTTTCACGCAAAAACTAATGGACGGATTTGAATGAAACTTTTTTTGTTGTATAGCTATTAAGCCTGGGCAACATATAGGCAACATATTCATTTTGAAAACTGGAACACCTGATGAAGAACCATAACGGAACAGCTAAACTATAAGTAATATGGAAATAGTGCCTTAACAAAAATCGTTCAACCTGATGAGCATTTTCTGCCGCCGTATAAAAATTGAAGATCTGGAACATCTGATGAAAAGCTCCAAGAGACCAACTACACTATAACATATATGGAAATGGCGCCTTAGCAAAAATCGTTCAACCTGATGAGCATTTTCTGCTGACGTATAAAAATTGAAGATCTGGAACATCTGATGAAAAGCTCCAAGAGAGATTTTTCATCTAAGCGAAACTCACGCGGGCGAAGCCGCGGGCGACAGCTAGTAGTAAATATTTGCAATACACTAGCAACTAGCAACACAAATTAAACAAAATGGCTGCTTTTTTTCTGTAGCGCGTGAATTTAATTGTTTTTAATAATAATTATTATTGGAGTTTGAGAATGGTTAATAAATGATGTGCTATTAGAGGTTGCAATAAAGAAATCATACCCAGGTTGTGGGATTTCCTTCCACGGGTAAGTTTTCATTTCTGGTAGTAGGGTGACTACATAATAATTATAAAGAAAATAAATGTATCCTAACAAAGATTTTTTTTTCAGATTACCGCAAATATAGAATTAAGAAAAAAATGGATTGGGATGATTCGTGGGAAATTAACTAATAACTCGTAATATGTAGCTTACATTTCCAACCTGAGGATTACCGGGCGGATTATTAAACTAGCTTTACGCTGCTGCAAGGAGAGAAGTATTGGGCTCAGACGCCCTATCTGAGGATGATCTGAGCGACATAACAATAGGGCAGTTATTAAAATCCTGCAAAGTAACAGGTAGATTCAGTGGGTCGCCACCAACGTGAGTTACCAGGTGACTCAAAACCCTATACATACGGGTCTCGGGGAATTGGGTGAAATGTTCCCGGCATGAGTGGACTGATCACCCGTCTGGAGCTTGCGCTGGCGTCCCCAATAAGTAAATAAAATAAACAATAACGTTTAAGTAATTAAATAAATCGTTTTTTTAACTTGAGTATTATTTTACTCAGTTTATAAATAGTACTATATTTTATTGAACCTATGCAATAGCTACATATTTTTCTAGAAGCGTAATTGTAGGGGCGTAAGGGCGCAAACGAGCGTAATTTTGACTCACACACAACTCACGAAAGTAGGCTCAATTGCCTTCACACTGACTCATAACATGTGACATGTGGTTCACTGGTCCTAAGAATTTTGTTTAACATGGTCACCCTCGTCAGAAAGGGACGCGCCACGATTTCGAGCCTCTCTTTCGGCTCGCTTTTCTAGTCTCAGTGAACCTTCCAGTTGTACAAAGTACTTACTACTTCCATGGATTGTTACCTATTCAACCCCAGAGATCAGTAGCATTAGAATCGATACGTAATCGAGCAGCTGTTCATTCATTCCGTTCTTGACTTCTCGGCTCGAATGGAACGCGACTTTCATTACCACGAAAAACAACTACGTGTACGGAATATTTGAATCCAACTCATTCGAATTTTCCTCTTAAAACAAAGGAGTTAAAGTACATTTTCATAAAACCCGCCAATTTAATTTCAGCATGTATCGCATCTTGCGTGAATTTTATTTTGTTTGCTTTATTTATATTAGAACACGTTAGCGATAGATTTGGTGAAATTGTTCTCATTCGAAATTCGATATGAATGCTGGCTAGAATTTTTTAAGCGTTTATTTTTAATGTTCAATACTTTTTTTTCTTTTGTAGATGGCACGGCACATTTTTCACAGAACACTTACCTATTTTTTTATTTCTATTTATTTTCTCTATTATTTTCAACATTATATCAATAATTATAATCATTAAAAAACCAAACACATTAAACATACATTAAATGCCACATCATTTATTTACCACATTTAATAATATTATTCAGTAATATGTGAATTAATATCAATTTTGTATGCAGATAAGCATCTATAATTAAAATCACAAAGATAATAAATACCTAATATATAAAATACAATACCTTCTAAAAAAATAGTGTTCCAAGAGCCTTTGTAATAAAACCGGAAGTTTGTTAGTTTTTCTGAACGTGTAACTACCAAGTTTCCAACCATATCTAGATTATGGTCGTATTCATTTAAAAATAAAATAAGTACAGGTTGTTGCAATTTTTGCAAGAGTTTTAATTCGAAAGTTTAATTTAGTAAGAATAAGGATTTTTTTTCGAATAATTTGAAATTTTTTCCAAGGGCTCTTAGATCATAGCATGGTGTGTCTGTCTGCCTGTCTGTCCTAACACTGACGCTTGTCTCGCACCGCACACTCTAGGAGGGCATAGAGGTAAGTCCTGTCCTCAAACTACAGACCTGTCGCTTATACAGATGAATTAAAAAACAGTGGCACCCTTTCTACCCTCGAAAGTATCTCATCGATTCTGATATCTCAAAAAAACCAGCTCTTCAAAACTATTTTACAATACCTACTCGCCTTAAATATATATACGTACTTTTTTAATAAACCTATGTTGTCCCACAGCTGGGCAAAGGTCTCCCCCATTTGCTTCCACCTATCCCTGTCCGTAGCAACGCTCGACCAATCCGGCTGGAAAGCATCAAGGTCGTCGCGCCATCTTTTCCGACGTCGCCTTCTTTATCGACGTCGACCACCTTCAGGAACCCAGGGTGTGATGCGGAATGCCCTGGCCTAAAATATATAAGAGATTTTTTGACATTTCAGAGTCGATCTCGTACAAAAACTTTACTTTCACGAGTAGAAAGGATGCCAGGATTTGAATACACCCTGTGAAACGTTCACATTTGAAGGGCCCACTGCAAATAAGTCCATTTTTGGGGTTTTAATTGTTATAATTATATATATATTTTTTTTTAATTCTAGATTTGTTAGTTTAAAATTTGAATCGAATGTATTGGAAATGTTTTATGATTGCTGGACATTCGTTATTATATGCAGTAGATCCATCATTTGATCATTCCAATTCGTGAGAATTTTGCTGCCATCTGCTAACCGAACGAAAACCTTTATTTTTTTATTTTTTTAAATTAGTAGATCTACATAGTCTGCATTTTGTCAACTTTTTCGAGTCTTGGCAAAGAAAAAATACACTAGTCTCGGCGTATATTATGGGTGCAGAATTCTTCTTATTTGAATGACCTATAATAAAATGAACAATACATATACTTTTTTGATCGGGAGAGGCAATGAAATAAATCGTAAAACTACTAAAACCTCAATGTTACTCATTATTTTTGAAGTATCTACATTATAAGGGGTTATTTTAGGTAATAAAATTTAGGTAATAAGTAATTTAGTATCATAATCATTCTCCATATTTTTACACGACTGACCAAAAAAGGAGTGTTATGTTTTCAGGGTTCATGTATGTATGTAAGTATGTATGTATGTAAGTTTCTTTATTCTACCATAAGTCCTGAACGGCTTAACAGATTTTGATGTGAGAGGTATTTTTAGATTCCTTGCATTCCTCCGAGTGACATAGGCTATATGACGTCATCATAAAAACAAAATGACGGATTATATATGCGATAAATAGCAGACGAAAAAAATAAAATTTGATCAATCTTATCGAGTGGGGTATCAAATTGAAGGGCTTTAAAAGGCGATTAAAAATGTATATAACTTATATGTTTGTATGTACTTTTTGTGTAAAAATTTGTCAGTCGTGTTTTTTATTTTTAATAATTAGCTTGTTCATATACTCAAATATGTTTAATAAGTCTGTTCACTTACATTTAGAGAGGAGAGGCTGGTGTACTGAAATACAGGTTCTGCTTAGTTCAGACACCAGTCTCTTACAATCTTATACTGTTATTTTTAACCTTAAACTTCTTATTTCTGTAAATGTTAGATTGTTGAGAGAAATAAAGTAATTCTGAATTTTGAAGTACTTAATGATAACTTTCCTGCTTTATGGCTTACTTTAAATGTTTATATTTTTGTGAAGTAGAAATTCTTGGAGACACGTAAGCATTCATATGGTTTTTTTTCTAGCTTTGATTGTACAAGACATCATTGTAGTTGTCTTATAAATGACGCTTGCAATAAAATACTGACTTGGTGTATTCATAATTTAGCAATTAGAATATTTTTCACTATTACTGTCTCAACACTAACACTATTTCAAATATAACTAACATTATTATTTGCTATGAAATTTAGTGAACATTGTACAAACACTCACATTTTTTAATTTTGTTTTATCTTGAGACTTACTTTTTTCGATAAAAATTTTTTTGGGAAAAACGTCAATAAAAAATCATAATCTCCGGATTAAATTAATACACAGTAATGTACGTAAATCATGAGTAGTATTATAGCTTGTATCTATAATTACGTCGCCGGCTGTTGTTATTGGGATTAATCACAATGATGTGCCGTTTCCGAAATTTTCAAAGAAACAGCGGAAATTCTCTGGAAAATTCTCAGTAATTTCTCGAGAACGGAATTTTTTTCTAAAAACTCAAGAAATTTCTGAGAATTTTCGGAATTTTTCAAGAGAAGAAATTTTCGGCAACAATAAATTTTTCGGCAGCACATCGCTAATCATACCTTTGATACTTATTTAATTTTTATCATGTTTCTGATTACAGGGCGCCACAAAATTGACTAAAGATGACATTGAAAGGGTATTTTCACTTTACGACAGGGTGAGTAATTATATTTTTACACGACTGACCAAAAAGGGAGTGTTATGTTTTCAGGGTTCATGTATGTAAGTATGTATGTAAGTTTCTTTATTCCACCATAAGTCCTGAACGGATGAACAGATATTGATGAGAAAGGTATTTTTAGATTCCTTGCGTTCCTCCGAGTTATAGGCTATGTGAATAGCCACTCGTGTTTTCTGTTTTTTAATAATTAGCTTGTTGTACATATACTTCATCTACAAAATAATAATTAGAACTAGCGGCCCGCCCCGGCTTCGCACGGGTGGACATTTAAATATAGTGTATAATAATATCTTGTAGCATTCTAATGGTGAAATGATTATTTCACCATATAAGTTATTACCAAAATTACTTTTTAAATTGGTCCAGTAGTTTTAGAGTTTATTGGTTAAAGATAATCTGGCACAGGCTTTTTGCTTTTAAAAGAGTTCCCCGGCCTTCTATAATTAAGTAACAACTGTACTTTTTATTTTATTTTATTTATTTATAACTTTATTGCACAAAATTAAAAAAAAAATATGTACAAATGGTGGACTTTACGCCATAAGGCATTCTCTACCAGTCAACCATTAGACCAAACAGAGAGTAGTAAGGTGGTGCGATAAAGTGCAACGCGATATATAATTAACTCATAAAATATAGACGTAATAATAATAATTTACTTATAATGACTATAAATACATACATACTAATAAAACTAAACTACTAAACTAACTAACTAACTAAACTACTACTAAATACTTTTGGAACAAATAAAAACATGACAAATTTTGACATATGATGAAACGGAGGAATTATATTGCGTTGGCTTAATCTCAAAATTTTCTTTTATTTTGGCCCAGTCATTAGTATGTACTACCTTGATACTACCTATGAATATGTATTTTTTTTTATTTTTTGTTCAAATTTCGTACTTTCGCACACTCCACGATTATTTTATTATTTTTGGTAAATTATATAATATAACTTATTAACATAAGCCTAGTCCTTTAATCTAAAGGGGAGACGGTGTCCTGTAATACAGGTACTTCGGATACCTAGTACAGTTCTCCACAAATTCTTAGCACCTAATTAGCATGTTGTGTGTATGTGTAGCATTTGGCCTGTGGTGTGGCCCTAGAATAGCACCAACCCATCTCTTCCCGTGGGTGTCGTAAGAGGCGACTAAGGGATCTAAAACACCGGAGGATGGGCAGCAGCATCTTTCCGCGTACTATGACATCACACTGCGATCGCCAACCCGCCTGCCAAGCGTGGCGATTACGGCAAAACCCCCCTATGGTTGTTACACCCATAACACGGCCCCTAGTCCCCGGCGGCCCCGCTATCCCGGACTCTGGTAGCGGTCACGGTAACGGCGGGGCAGGGGGTGCTAAGAATCCCCGGCAGATGCCAGGCTACCAACCCCGACGACCTTTGGCCCTGGCAACTTATAACACGTGCACACTGCGGACCGACGAGAAGCTCGCTGAACTGGAGGAAGAATTGAGCAGGTTACGATGGGATATTGTAGGATTATGTGAAGTCCGAAGAGAGGGGGAGGACACCATGATCCTCAAGTCCGGAAACCTGCTCTATTTCCGGAGGGCGACCAACTGTCCCAGGGTGGTGTCGGGTTTATCGTCCACAGGTCCCTCGTCAACAACGTGGTCCAGGTCGAGAGTGTTTCGGCGAGGGTAGCGTACCTTGTACTCAGAATTACCAAACGGTATTCGTTGAAGGTAATACAAGTATACGCACCGCCCTCATATCGCTCCGACGACGAGGTAGAGACTATGTATGAGGATATTTCTAGAGCCATACATAGCTCCCAGGCCCACTATACCGTTGTGATGGGGGACTTTAACGCGAAACTGGGCAAACGAAGCGATGATGAGCTGAGGGTGGGGAATTTTGGATATGGAAGGAGGAATGCACGTGGTCATCTGCTGGCCGGCTTTATGGAGAAGGAGGGCCTCTTTATGATGAACTCCTTCTTCAAAAAGCCAAAACAGCGAAAGTGGACATGGTTGCATCCTAATGGCGTTACAAAAAATGAGATTGACTTCATCTTGTCGACGAAGAGGCACATATTCAATGATGTCTCTGTGATCAATGCCGTAAAAACAGGAAGCGATCACCGAATGGTAAGAGGCACATTGAATCTTAGAATAAAACTCGAAAGGTGTCGACTGATGAAGTCTACGCTCCGACCAGCGCCTATCCAGCTCCAAAACCCCGAGAGCTTTCAGCTCGAATTGCAGAATCGCTTCGAATGCCTGGGAGACTGCGAAAATCTGGACGATTATAATGACACGTTTGTGCAAATTGTCCAAACAGCTGGGTCTAAGGCTTTCAAAACCCGCCGTTCAAAAGGAACCAAAAAGATCTCGGACCTCACCAACAAACTCATGGAAGAAAGACGAAACTTGGTTCTGCAGTCCTCTGACGATGCTGCTCAGTATCGGCGTCTAAACAGACAGATCTCCAAGTCCTTAACTCGTGATTTACGCCAATTCAATACTGACCGTATTGAAGAGGCGATCAAGCGAAATAAGGGCTCAAAAGTGTTTGCAAGGGATCTGTCTGTTGGTCAAAGCCAACTGACCAAGCTGAAGACTGAGGATGGCAGAATCATTTCGTCGAAGCCAGAGCTGTTGGAAGAGGTTGAGAAGTTCTACGGACAATTATACGCCAGCGTACGCACACCTGTCAGTAATCTGGCCAAAGATCCAAGAGCCAGATTGACCCGACACTACACCGAAGATATCCCGGACGTCAGCCTTTATGAGATTAGAATGGCTCTCAAACAGTTAAAAAACAATAAGGCACCGGGTGATGATGGAATCACGGCTGAGCTTCTGAAAGCAGGTGGAACGCCGGTATTAAGAGCTCTTCAGAAGCTATTTGATTCCGTCATACTCGAGGGACAAACGCCTACGGCATGGCACAGAAGTGTGGTGGTACTTTTCTTCAAAAAAGGTGACAAAACCCTATTGAAGAATTATAGGCCTATCTCACTTCTGAGCCATGTCTACAAACTGTTTTCGAGAGTCATTACGAATCGTCTCGCTCGCAGGTTTGACGACTTCCAGCCTCCCGAACAAGCCGGTTTCCGAAAAGGCTTTAGTACCGTAGACCATATACATACGCTGCGGCAGATTATATAGAAGACTGAGGAGTATAATCAGCCATTATGCTTGGCGTTTGTGGACTATGAGAAAGCCTTCGATTCGATCGAGACCTGGGCTGTGCTACAGTCTCTCCAACGGTGCCAAATTGACTATCGATATATCGAAGCGCTGAAGTGTTTGTACGAAAACGCCACCATGTCGGTCCGTCTCCAGGATCAAGGCTCCAAACCTATCCAGTTGCAGCGAGGGGTGAGACAGGGAGACGTGATATCTCCGAAACTGTTCACCGCCGCCCTGGAAGATGTTTTCAAGCTTCTGGACTGGAGCGGACTCGGCATCAATATCAACGGCGAGTACCTCACTCACCTTCGATTCGCTGACGATATCGTAGTCATGGCTGAGACCTTGGAAGACCTAGGCACAATGCTCGATGGCCTCTGTAGAGCCTCTCAACAAGTGGGTCTAAAAATGAACATGGACAAGACGAAAATTATGTTTAATATCCGTGTCGCACCCACTCCTCTGAAGGTTGGAGACTCTACACTCGAAGTTGTTGACAATTATCTATACTTGGGACAAACAGTTCAGTTAGGTAAGTCCAACTTCGAGAAAGAGGTCAACCGTCGAATCCAACTCGGCTGGGCAGCGTTCGGGAAGCTTCGCGATATCTTCTCGTCCAAAATACCGCAGTGTCTCAAGACTAAGGTCTTTGACCAGTGTGTGTTGCCAGTAATGACATACGGAACAGAGACGTGGTCGCTTACTATGGGCCTCATAAGAAGGCTCAAGGTCACCCAAAGGGCGATGGAGCGCGCTATGCTCGGAGTTTCTCTGCGTGATCGAATCAGAAATGAGGAGATCCGTAGGAGAACTTAAGTAACCGACATAGCCCGCAGAATCGCGAAACTTAAGTGGCAGTGGGCGGGGCACATAGCTCGTAGAACAGATAGCCGTTGGGGCAGAAAAGTTCTCGAGTGGCGACCACGAACCGGAAAACGTAGTGTTGGCAAGCCTCCCACTCGGTGGACCGACGACCTGGTGAAGGTCGCGGGATGCGCATGGATGCGGGCAGCGCAGGACCGGTCGTTATGGAAATCCTTGGGGGAGGCCTTTGTCCAGCAGTGGACGTCTTTCGGCTGAGAGAGAGAATTAGCATGTACCTATATATTTTTTATTTTTAAACTGTTTTTGAAAAAAAAAATTAACTATATTTTTTTATTCTTTTTTTTTATTATTTGTTACAAAAATACAAACCTTCTTTATAATATCAGTATGATGTAAGTAGCATTTTGTTATGTGTGACCTAATTGTCGTGTCTCATTCCAGGATAACAATGGCTCAATAGAAAACGAAGAACTACGAGGTTTCCTCAAAGACTTATTAGAGTTAGTGAAAAAGGTTAGTAAGTTTTCGTATTATTTATCGATAGATAAGTCTTCCCCTAAGATAACATAAGATAAGATGATTCCCTGAAACAGGGAAATTCAATTTTTTTTTAATGTTGCTATGGAAGTGCTAATCCTAATCCTAACTAGTATTATAAATGCGAAAGTGAGTTTGTTTGTTCGTTTGTTTGTTATTTCTTCACGCTTTATCCACTGAAACAATCTTCCTGAAATTTTGCATGGGTGCACATAGTTAAAAGTACGGAGGATATAGGGTACCTTTCACATTGGGAAAAAACACTGTTCCCATGGGAAATTCAAGCGGGCGAAAGCTAGAGAAGTTATAAAAGTGTAGAATTTGCAATGGAAAGAGAAAAATTAAAAATTCCACTGACAAGAGCCTCGCTCTTAAATTGATGATGATGAGAATGCCATGCCAATGCTGATGAGGAAATTATCCTTTTCCTTGTAATTTTTGAACAAAAACTAACATTCGTGATAACGTTTTTCTGCCATGGACTTCCTGATGTTCCATTGAAGAAATATATTTTCGCCTTTTGATCACTACAAACAGTTTCAGAACTCTTATACTCTTTAGTCGTATTTCCTCATGACTGAGGGTCATGGTCATTATATGGAACGCACACAATGACTCTCTTGGCAATTTTAATGGAGTGGTTTGCCATTGCCTACTCTATTTCACACACTAGCTGATAATCATCAACCAGAGTGCAGGTTTCCTCACGATGTTTTACTTCACCGAAAGCAAGTGGTGGTTGATGAAAACTAACATAGGTATATAGGTACATGACTGACTCATGTACCTATATTGGTATACAAACTCATGTAGCACGGGCAGGATTCGAACCTGGGACCTCTGCAACTACAGGCGGGCGCCCTACCACGCTTTAGAACAAAATACAAAGATATAAAAAATACGCCTATGTTTCAGGATTACGACGCCCAAGATCTTCTAGAGTTTGAAGAGACGATCCTGCAAGGAGTTGAGTACAGCAGCGACGGGAAGATCAGCCGAAAGCAGCTCACCATGATCCTGCTCGCACTCGCCAAGCACCACCAGGAAGAGGAACCATCGACTCCATAAGATAACTCGCACTCACTCGCCACTCCGTCCCGATTCCGAACGAATTTGTAGTGCGATTTCGATTAATAACCATTTTAAACGCTTTTCAGCCGTGGCTGAATCGAGCAGGTGTTCTTGCCTAAAAAGAACGTGGCTCTATGCCAGCATTTAAAAAGTTTAAGTGCTGGGTCAAAGTGCAAGCGTTAAATTAAAAAGAAAAATCTGACGTTTTAAAATTCATAAAGCCAAATCGAATGCCAAATATTTAAAAATAGCTTGCGTTCGTACGCGTATCTACATTATATTTTCATAAATCGTTTAAGTAATAGAAATTGACAAATTTTACGATGGATATCACTAAACAGTAGTTTCCCATATACATATCATTCCATCACACAAAAGTTTTACAGTCAATACGATAGTTAATCAACAAATTGTCGAATTTATAAAAATTTCTAAAGAACTTATCTATTTTTCGTAACTTTCACATAAAATAAACTACCTAATTTTATTTAGAACACATCTTTAACTACTTCTCTTATTTTAATATCTCAAGCTCTTATCTTCTTTTCTATATTCTAATATTTACGACTCAATGTTGCCAGCAACATATTCCCCATATTTAATACAATTAATAGTGACTGATCATGCTTTTTAATACCTTGATTTCAATCATTTACATTGAGGATGAACAATCACCTCAGAATAACACCAAGTAGCATGAATAAAAAAACTATTTATTTGATAAATTTCTCACTATCTGTTTTCAAGTTCCTAACTTCAAGTACCTATGTAGAATTAACAATAACAGGGCTTGCACTTTTAAAAAAATGCAACCGGAAACCAGGGATGAAAATTATGATAATCGTATCATATTAGATGTTTTTTCTTCGATTATCCAATTCTTCTTGTCGATTGAATTGAAACAAACAATGATTTTGAATGAGTTGAGTTGTAACATCCCTGGAGTGAATGAAATTGATTACCAAATCGATGTCTATGTAGGTATCTATAAATTTTATTCTTAATTAATGTCGGCTTATAATGGTGTGTAGATTTACTTACTTAAACTTAGAATCGCACATTGTTATTGTCGTCCCATTTAGATAAATTTGTTTACACAAAATTCTTGCTGTCCTCACCATTAAATGGTCAAAAATCAAAAGAAATTAAATTGCGTACTGTTTCTTTTTTATTTGAATACCTATCCGCTACACAACTGCAATGTTGATTTATTTTCAAATTATAATCGATCGACATTTTTGATTTGTCGCAATTATCTTGTTGAAAGTTATTTTTTAGAGAATGAAAAAAGGTTAAAGAATATTTTAGATCCGACTTATTTTTTAACCTTCTTAAATTACTTTTCCAGTAAGGTCTATCATATTAGAAAAACCAAAGGCCGTGTTAAGTGATATTATTTAATATTTATGTAAGTACTACTTACATGTATAACAAAGGTGTATTTATATTGATGTTAAAAGATGTTTGTCTGTAAACTTATTTAAAATTTGTTAATGGTTGGAACATTTATGTTAAATATAAGTAGGTAAATAACAGTTGTTGTGTGTGTATATTTTTATAAAGGAATAATATTGTTGATGTAAATTTTAAACGAATTTTGATTATATTAGTTATCAGTCTAGTCATTGTCATTTTGTTGTTATGAAAATATCTATATGTTATATGTGTTAAAGCTATAATGTGTTATATGATAAAAAATACCTATTACTTAATTCTAACTTAGTCCGTTCAGAGTTATAATAACTGACAGGGTAAATCACCCAGTTATTAGCCAATATCTTGAGCCTGGGCACTTGAATGATAAAAGTGAGCAAATAACAATAGCCCAAAGTTTTTAATAACTTTACCTATCACTCGATTATATAATATTTTTTCTATATTGGTTAAAAGTGACATTCACACATATTATTTAGGACTACCTAACTGTATTTTCTTGTACCACTTTTACTGCAAATAAATATTCATTCATTCATTCATTCACACAAATAACTCTGGAGGGATTATATCCCTAGTTAACAGAACTATGAACTATACATTGAAAATTCTTGGCACATTTATGATGTCAATCAGAGGAACGCAAAGTATCTAAATGTCTGTGTTGTGATAAAATAACTAGCTTTAAAACTTAATTCAGAAAAATCTAAAGCACAAATTACGATATAGAAACAAATATGTAAATTAAGTATTTTAAATTCAGTGTACTAGTTTTCTCAAAACTGTATTTAGAGACGCCATTTAATTTTGAAAGTAGTTCACTTTCCTAATTACGTAATTTTTATTTATTTAATTATTTACTTTTATTTTATTGGCTTACGCCGTAGATACTTCTTTTAAAAAATTAATAATCAATAATTACACTGTTACAACGGCTGTTTGATGATACAAATGGGAATAATTTGAATAAATTAAATGGCAGTTTTAAATGCAATAAGTTTACAGTGTATCGAATAGCACCTCATCTAAAACTCGTCATTATTTAAATTAATCTTATATATTATATATGGCCATGAATAGATAGGGTACCCTTTAAATGTAAACCTACTTTTTTGGCAGCTTGGATTACAATCTTCGTCCTTCTGAAAAAAAAATCTGAAAGAACAAAATTTTAAAATGGCATTCCATTTTCTTTTTCATAGCTTTTCTAAATGCAGCTCTATAATAGCTATAGACTTATAAATTCCTTGGATTTATGAATACTAGATTTTTTTTTTCCACTACATCTCTCTTCATCTAAAGTCGTATTTGTCTTTTCGTCTTTACTCAATTGTCAATGTCGAATTCTTAAAAAAAAAAAATCTCTACACGGTGGGAAATGGCATAAAATGAATATGATTGAGGTTAATTTTGCAGATTGTTCGTTATTTTTCCATTCGTGGTAGTCGTAGCAGTGAAAGAGAGTTATTTGTAGCATTTGCTCCCATTGCCTGGCACTACATGTTATTATTAAGGTTGAATACGATATTTGTTATAATATATTTATATTTGTATAGAGTTGTGTTTCATTAAATGACCCATCTTGTATTTAAAAAATTATGGAGAAAAAATTCAAGCATTTTGATATCCATGAGGGATTGCCTTTAGATAAATTAAAAAACATAAATGATTTTAATGTAATTTATTTTTTATTTCAAAGTAAAAGAAAATATTTACATAACATTTAAATCAAAGGTAAATGACAAACAAGTACTTATGTTCTTATTACCTAAATAATATGAACTTTATAAAATGCTTATTTAAGTATTTTTGTGATAATTTTGTACATTTATTGTTGCTGTTAGCATTATGAATTTCCGAATTAGGTCATCATAACACATGAAATTCCTGACATCACGAATGATAAGCAATTCGGAAATCTATATTCAGCCATCTCAATTTTCCACATAATAACAACAATTCAAAAGAAATAAGTTGACGCGTGGCAGAAAACCGAACTAACGTCTAAACTATTAATTTAGGCGTAAGTGGCGCCCTCACTAAAACGTCAACTTTTCAAACTACTGAGACTATAATAGACCAACTACTATTTATCGACCCCAAATGTCGATCAAGTAATAGTAGCCGTAACCTCTCGCTGACGTTATCCTGATGGTCACATTATTGTAATAAAGACCACCAGATATGAGCGAAGGTACGCCATATTGAGTGTAGCCAACTTCATTCACTTGGATAGCTGATATCCTAGTGGTGGCGTTGCCGCGGTAGACGAAGTCTTGGTACTGAATGGCGTTGGCAATTGGTGGCTGGTATAGGTATTGTCTGAAAAAAAAACATCTGTTCCAAAAAAAAGTTACAGTTTCAGTTGGGTCACCTTGAGTAGACTGTAATGGACTATCCGGTGAAGAAAAACATCGTGACGAAACCTGAACTCTTGTTGATGATTTTATCAGCTAGTATGTGAAATGGAGAAGGCAATGGCAAACCACTCCATTAAAATTGCCAACATAGTCGTGTGTGTTTCATTCCATGTAATGACCACGACCCTCAGTCATGAGAAATACGACTAAAGGTCCCTCCTGGTAATGGATTATACGATTGAATAGAAATAGAAACTGAAAAAGATCATTTTGTTCTTGACCCGACCGGGGATCGACCCCGAGACTGAGCCAGGGGAACTGGTCTGCTCGATTCTGATTCGACTTTTATTTGTATTTTTTGTTCTCGATCACAAACATAACATGTTTTGTTATATTTATATTTGTTTCTTATATTTTATTTTGGACTGTACACAATCTAGTGTATGTATAAAGTTAATAAATAGCCCCTCTGGCATGTTAGGCGACCAAGACTGTTTCATGAGTTTCTTTCGGCATTTCTTCTCAGCAGTGGTCGTTCCGAAATGTTAATAGTTTGTAGCTTTGAGACATATATAAGGTGGACACAAATTAACTACAAATATTTTCAGGGCTAATTACTGATATTATTTAGAAAGTATATCAGTAGTTTTTCCAATTTTCTACACGCTAGTTTTCGAGAAAAATTAACGTTTATGTTTTTTGAAAACCGTAACATTATAACATCCTGTACACAGCTTTGCGTAAAATGGCAATTAAAATGACACACACAAACAAAAGCCGCCCCGCCCACCAGTCGGTCGCTATTGTTTACGTATAATAAATCGCTTGACATCTCTGTCTTTCACGCACTTTTCATAAATAAAGAGGAATACAGCAAATCAATTTCATTCAACTATTAATTGGTGGGAGGAGCTTAAAGAGGAATGAAATCTCTACACATTTAACTACAGTATGATACTAAATGTCATCATTTAATAATATTTTTTTTGTTAGAAAAAACAAAAAAAAAACTAGCGTATCGATTTTTAAAATTGTATCTCCAATACGTTTATTTAGCCCCCTGGAGCCAGTCCTGAAAATATTTGTAGTTAATTTGTGTCCACCTTATATATATATATATATATATATATATGGACAAATCACACAGATTGACTTAGCCCCAAAGTAAGTTCGAGACTTGTGTTATGGGATACTAACTCAACGATACTATATTTTATGACGAATACATATATAGATAAACATAATATATTATAATTAAATAATTAGTTTTCGACGTGAAAAAGAGCCGTCTTTGAAGGCCAAGTTTCAATAAAAATAAATTGACTTTGACTTTGACCACAGAATTAATATAAGTACTACGTACCTCAAGTGTGTCACGGAGGTCGTCAAATATTGATATAAAAAATGAAGTTTCAATAAACATACCTCGCCAGCAGCCTGTCTCCGGCTGTGATGTACCCCAAGTTAAGGTTGTACCGCAGCGCAGGAGTGGCCTTAGCTTCTGGTGCCCTCACCACGGCGCTCTGCACGCCCAGCACTGCCAGCACTGCTACTAGGATGATGGACTTCATCTGAAAGAACAGGCAAGGCAATACATACAAATGAAGTAGTTGTATGTAGGTATACTTACATAAAGTAAACATAAAACTATTATAAAGGGAAACGAAGATGAGCAAAGTGCGGCCTTATATTTTTACAAGATAGATGCGAAAGTCGCTGGACAGATTTGGCTGATTTTTTTTATGGATATAGTTAAAGAGCCGGGGTCAAACATTATACATAGACTACTGTTTTGCAAAAATCAAACACCAGAGGCTTAAATAGGTGGGTCAAAGTTTGTATGAAAAACACAAAATATACTTTTTGCCGCGGGCGGAGCCACGGGCAAAAGCTAAAGTTTAGATGTAAGTATGTTTGTTAATCAACCTCGCTACTTGATGGACTTTATTTGGGTAGAAAAATACTTACAGGAAATTGCACAGGGTAGGTACTTTCTATCCCGAAATTTCCATTCATAGATTACTACCTGATTGATTGCAGTCAGTACTTTTTTTTTTACTTGTGGAAAGACCTTCGTCTCGTCCATCCAGCCACGGGAAGCCGGACGGGTATGTGGGACTTGAACCCACCAAAACCACACGGTGTCAACGCCTACCGCATATATGCCAGGACCGTGTGCTTCTCTCGCTCCACAGCCCTGGCGCGGCGGCCGCTACCACGGCGGCCCCAGCACGGCTCGCTCTCGAAACACCTCTCCAGCGAGAGGGTCGGAGCGGCCAGCGGGATACGCTCCAAAATTTCCCGCTAAGGTAAAGGCACACTTACACGGCTGCGCCTTTCCACCCGGTGGCCGAGCGACGGAATCCCGTTTCTGCCACCCAACCAGCCCTCAACTTTTTGGGACCTGACCAAGTCAAGCCCTATCACATCTCAGCCGCAGGGGATAGGTTGTCCCTATCCATTGCGACCGAGACAGGCCCACCACACGTGGGCCACAGAGGACAGGGAGAGCGGCGCACCGCAATACCGACACGCCTCTTCCCCTGCGGCCCCACCGACACCGTTGCACTTAGATCATCTTAGCTTATCTTTATTCTTAAAAAGTTGAAATTTTGAAAATGTTTTTCCAAAGTAAATAATATTATTATTCAAAAATGCTTACCTTAATTGAATACGTAGGCAAATTGTAGAAAAGTAAATTCTAGAGACTGTTTCTTCAACAACTGTTAGCAAAACGTGATAAAACCAACGCATCCCTGTGTATTTATAGTTTAAACAGACAGTTCACTGATAGCGATAAGATATGAGCGAATGTGTGCTATCAAACATCGTCGGTGACTCACAGTGGTCAACAAATTATCGGTAGTTAGGTATGTTTATGCAAGTAATCGTCTATTACATATAATAAAACATTAATTGGTCTGTGTCTGTACATAAAAGGTCCCTTTTTTTATCGAAGCCTACTTGCAGTTGGTCGCTACGTCGACCTTTACTGCTTCACCGGAGGAAATATGGCGACAGCCTCGAGGGCCATACAGCCGAAACAGTAACAGCACAAAGGGCTCCCAGGTGGGAACGAACCTCGGCTTTGGGCGTTACTCACAAAATGGCAGAGCGGTATATTGCTCAATTTGCCTGAAGGGCCTAAGTAAAAGGACCCAGGCTTAAATCCTGCCCGCCCGTGCTAATCCTAACTAATATTATAAATGCAAAAGTGAGTTTGTTTGTTTGTTTGTTACCTCTTCACGCTGAACTGCTGAACCAATCTTCCTGAAATTTCGTATACATATAGTCGGAAGTACTGAGGGATATAGGGTACCTTTCATCCCAGGAAAAAGCACTGTTTCCGTGGGAAATTCACGCGGGCGAAGCCGCAGACAAAAGCTATAGTCTATTATATGTGAAGAGAAAGAATAAAATAATAAATAAAAAAATAAACGGTCTATGAGTTTGTATACCAATCTGACGCATGTATTAGCTTTCAGCGACCACCATTTTCTTCCGATGAAGGGTAACATCATGAGGGGTTACCTCATGCATGGTTGATGATGAGTGGCAAACCACTCCACATTACCAAGATAGTCGTTGTGTGTGTTTCATTCTTTTTGGTTTAATTCCATCATATAATGACCACGACTCTCACATACATAAAAGATATTTTAAAAGAAATTGTATAAGATATCTATATATTGTCAAATGAAGCCAAAATTATTTTTTTTGTCTGTATTTTTGTAAACGCATCACGCAAAAACTTCCTCTTCTTCTCTCAGCCGAAAGACGTCCACTGCTGGACAAAGGCCTCCCCCAAGGATTTCCACAACGACCGGTCCTGCGCTGCCCGCATCCATGCGCAACCCGCGACCTTCACCAGGTCGTCGGTCCACCGAGTGGGAGGCCTGCCAACACTACGTTTTCCGGTTCGTGGTCGCCACTCGAGAACTTTTCTGCCCCAACGGCTATCTGTTCCGCGAGCTATGTGCCCCGCCCACTGCCACTTAAGTTTGGCGATTCTGTGGGCTATATCGGTTACTTTAGTTCTCCTACGGATCTCCTCATTTCTGATTCGATCACGCAGGGAAACTCCGAGCATAGCGCGCTCCATCGCCCTTTGGGTGACCTTGAGCCTTCTTATGAGGCCCATAGTAAGCGACCACGTCTCTGTTCCGTATGTCATTACTGGCAACACACACTGGTCAAAGACCTTAGTCTTGAGACACTGCGGTATTTTGGACGAGAAGATATCGCGAAGCTTCCCGAACGCTGCCCAGCCGAGTTGGATTCGACGGTTGACCTCTTTCTCGAAGTTGGACTTACCTAACTGAACTGTTTGTCCCAGGTATACGTAATTGTCAACAACTTCGAGTGTAGAGTCTCCAACCTTTAGAGGAGTGGGTGCGACACGGATATTAGACATGATTTTCGTCTTATCCATGTTCATTTTTAGACCCACTTGTTGAGAGGCTCTACAGAGGCCATCGAGCATTGTGCCTAGGTCTTCCAAGGTCTCAGCCATGACTACGATATCGTCAGCGAATCGAAGGTGAGTGAGGTACTCGCCGTTGATATTGATACCGAGTCCGCTCCAGTCCAGAAGCTTGAAGACATCTTCCAGGGCGGCGGTGAACAGTTTCGGAGATATAACGTCTCCCTGTCTCACCCCTCGCTTCAACTGGATAGGTTTCTGAGCCTTGATCCTGGAGACGGACCGACATGGTGGCGTTTTCGTACAAACACTTCAGCGCTTCGATATACCGATAGTCAATCTGGCACCGTTGGAGAGACTGTAGCACAGCCCAGGTCTCGATCGAATCGAAGGCTTTCTCGTAGTCCACAAACGCCAAGCATAAGGGCTGATTATACTCCTCAGTCTTCTGTATAATCTGCCGCAGCGTATGTAAGTGGTCTAAGGTACTAAAGCCTTTTCGGAAACCGGCTTGTTCGGGAGGCTGGAAGTCGTCGAACCTGCGAGCGAGACGATTCGTAATGACTCTCGAAAACAGTTTGTAGACATGGCTCAGAAGTGAGATAGGCCTATAATTCTTCAATAAGGTTTTGTCGCCTTTTTTGAAGAAAAGTACCACCACACTTCTGTGCCATGCCGTAGGCGTTTGTCCCTCGAGTATGACGGAATCGAATAGCTTCTGAAGAGCTTTTAATACCGGTGTTCCACCTGCTTTCAGAAGCTCAGCCGTGATTCCATCATCACCCGGTGCCTTATTGTTTTTTAACTGTTTGAGAGCCATTCTAATCTCGTATAGGCTGACGTCCGGGATATCTTCGGTGTAGTGTCGGGTCAATCTGGCTCTTGGATCTTTGGCCAGATTACTGGCAGGTGCGCGTACGCTGGTGTATAATTGTCCGTAGAACTTCTCAACCTCTTCCAACAGCTCTGGCTTCGACGAAATGATTCTGCCATCCTCAGTCTTCAGCTTGGTCAGTTGGCTTTGACCAACAGACAGATCCCTTGCAAACACTTTTGAGCCCTTATTTCGCTTAATCGCCTCTTCAATACGGTCAGTATTGAATTGGCGTAAATCGCGCGTTAGGGACTTGGAGATCTGTCTGTTTAGACGTCGATACTGAGCAGCATCGTCAGAGGACTGCAGAACCAAGTTTCGTCTTTCTTTCCATGAGTTTGTTGGTGAGGTCCGAGATCTTTTTGGTTCCTTTTGAACAGCGGGTTTTGAAGGCCTTAGACCCAGCTGTTTGGACAATTTGCACAAACCTGTCATTATAATCGTCCAGATTTTCGCAGTCTCCCAGGCATTCGAAGCGATTCTGCAACTCGAGCTGAAAGCTCACGGGGTTTTGGAGCTGGATAGGCGCTGGTCGGAGCGTAGACTTCATCAGTCGACACCTTTCGAGTTTTATTCTAAGATTCAATGTGCCTCTTACCAATCGGTGATCGCTTCCTGTTTTAACGGCATTGATCACAGAGACATCATTGAATATGTGCCTCTTTGTCGACAAGATGAAGTCAATCTCATTTTTTGTAACGCCATTAGGATGCAACAATGTCCACTTTCGCTGTTTTGGCTTTTTGAAGAAGGAGTTCATCATAAAGAGGCCCTCCTTCTCCATAAAGCCGGCCAGCAGATGACCACGTGCATTCCTCGTTCCATATCCAAAATTCCCCACTCTCAGCTCATCATCGCTTCGTTTGCCCAGTTTCGCGTTAAAGTCCCCCATCACAACGGTATAGTGGGCTTGGGAGCTATGTATGGCTCTAGAAATATCCTCATACATAGTCTCTACCTCGTCGTCGAAGCGATATGAGGGCGGTGCGTATACTTGTATTACCTTCAACGAATACCGTTTGGTGATTCTGAGTACAAGGTACGCTACCCTCGCCGAAACACTCTCGAACTGGACCACGTTGTTGACGAGGGACCTGTGTACGATAAACCCGACACCACCCTGGGACAGTTGGTCGCCCTCCCGGAAATAGAGCAGGTTTCCGGATTTGAGGATCATGGTGTCCTCCCCCTCTCTTCGGACTTCACATAATCCTACAATATCCCATCGTAACCTGCTCAATTCTTCCTCCAGTTCAGCGAGTTTCTCGTCGGTCCGCAGTGTGCACGTGTTGTAAGTTGCCAGGGCCAAGGGTCGTCGGGGTTGGTAGCCTGGCATCTGCCGGGGATTCTTAGCACCCCCTGCCCCGCCGTTACCGTGACCGCTACCAGAGTCCGGGATAGCGGGGCCGCCGGGGACTAGGGGCCGTGTTGTGGGTGTATCAACCATAGGGGGGTTTTGCCGTAATCGCCACGCTTGGCAGGCGGGTTGGCGATCGCAGTGTGATGTCATAGTACGCGGAAAGATGCTGCTGCCCATCCTCCGGTGTTTTAGATCCCTTAGTCGCCTCTTACGACACCCACGGGAAGAGATGGGTTGGTGCTATTCTAGGGCCACACCACAGGCCACGCTTATTAGAATCTGCGATATTAACAATTAACAATATTTGATATAGTCCGTACTGACGAAGTCGCGGGCACATGGCACAAGCTATTTAACATATAAAAAAGCACCTCCGTGCAGGCTAAACAATTACCTATTTTTACATCACTAAGTATTCTATCTTTATAAGAGAATTGACACAGCGGTCAAGAGGTGGTTTCCAGAGTTGCAACCTTAATGTGGAACTGGGCTGGGCACCTGGCTAGAAGGAACGATGGAAGGTGGAGTAAAGCTATTACCGACTGGTACCCTCGAAAGGGAAAACGGAACGTCCGGCAGCTAGATGGGTCGACGATGTCAAGAATATTGCTGGCAACAACTGGAGTAGGATGGCCCAGGACTGAGAAGGTTGGCATAGACAGAAGGAGGCCTATACCCAGCAGTGGGTCACGGAAGGCTGTGGATGACGACGTTGATGACAGCAGCGATCGTTTTCAAACGTTGAAAATATATGCGAAATAAAAATGTGAGCTGACTGGTAACATGTCTGACGAAATAAACTAATCTGAATCTATGTTTCTTTTTTTAAGCCAACCACTTCAGTTTGTAACTTCAAACCGACTTAAAATTATGATGGACAAATTTAATAAATTAAATTTTAACCGTGCGAGCGTCTAATTTGAATGATTTTTATTTTTGCAACAAATAAACCTTGAATTAAACGAATAAATTACACTGCGTTACACTGTTTTGGTACCCCCAAAGCAAAAAATTTTGAAAGTTGTGTTAATTTCTCCATATATTTTACGGTTATAGTCCTTGTATGAGGAAATTTACACAACTTTCAAATTTTTTTTTTGCGTGATAGACAAACTAAAATAAATTAAAATCAAATTGCTCTGTAATAATGAACAGTAGGTATTATAATATTCACAGCTTTAAATGAAGTTAAAAATTATAGAACTACTAATTTTAATGATGTCTCAAAATATTAGCGCAAAACAATAGTTTTGAATTTTTGACACATTTTTTCTCTGAAATCTTACGTGATAGGGAAGTTCATTATGGGACCTATATTCTATTCTACACATACCTATAGATCTATCAAAAAAACCCGGTAGCTTTGAGGGTACTAAAAATTTATTTTTTTTTGTAACGCAGTTTTATTAATTTACCCAGGAAAAATTTACTAAAATTGATTATCTATTAAGTGGTTTATTGAATTAAATTATCTCAAAACAACAACTGATAAATAGACTTTCAAAGGAAATTATTAGGTACCTATGTTGATATCATTTCCAACATAGTCATTGATGATAGTTTTGGTATCTACCTAATCGTAATCTTTATCATCCTTTTCCTTACTTTGGAGTTGATTCATAAGGCATAATCGGTTAATATGATTTTTACTAGAAGTATACAGTCAAATTAGAATCTAAAGTTGGTTTGGGCTGTAACAACTTCACTCTGGTCTCTTTGACAAATGTATATGTCGCAGTCGGATAGTATAAGCCGCCGTATTACATTATAGCCCGGGAAGTAGTGTCACCCAATGTATGGAACCTGCAAATTTTGGTATCGGAAGAATTCACTTGGCACAGGTGTTATATATGTCGCAGTCGGATTGTATAAGCCGCCGTATTACATAACGGCTAGCCGTTTTACAAAACAGCGCCGTTTTGTAATGCGGCGGTTCAACGATTAGCGGGATTTTGCGGCTGAATGAAAATCCGCCGAAATGTTTTCGGCACCATGCATTCTTCAACGCGGCTAGCCGTCCGTAATGTAATCATTTCAGTATAATAAAAGGTACTTGTGAATGTAATATAGCAAGTCATTAGCCGCCACTTTGACAGTTATTAGTTCCGATTTTTAACACTCGTGGCGCTGCCTGACGTAACAACAACGATGATGTATAACTCTTCGAGCAACAAGGACTTCCGCGCGCGGCCCGGAAAGTCCGTGTTGCTCTATGTGTATAACTATGATAATAATTCTTGATTGCTAAATATCGTAAAAAAGAAACCTGTTAGCCTTTTTATTTTTAAAATAGATTTTCATTTAAACATAGTTTTATTTTGTAAGTATGGTCACCCTACATTTTAAATACTTAGCAGTATGATGCGGCTTAACATGGGCCGCCATATTGAAGAACGTATCTCAGCTCAGTGACAATCCGGCTACTCGTTGAACCGCCGCGCCGCATAACAAAACGGCGCTGTTTTGTAAAACGGCTAGCCGTTATGGTAATACGGCGGATTATACAATCCGACTGCGACATATATATTTATATGTAGTTAAATAGTTTCGTTCGAATGGTTTGAAATGGTTTTGAATGACAAGCTGACAACATAACAAAAATAACAATAACCGATAAAAATAGCCGGCCGGGGCCAGACCAGATATAGCTTCACATAAGTAATTGAACACTTCTTTGAACACTGTGTGTGGCACGAGACTTTTGAATATGTGTTCTAAGTTTGAACAAACATTTGCACTTTGCCATGCGGTGTCGGTTTTTTAGCGCACATCAAAGCGTTCAAAGTTGAATGTGTTCAAATATGTGCGTAACCTGCCACACTTAGACAAAGTTTTAGTTGCGCGAGCGTTGTCGATGTCTGAACAGTTGTGTTTTCGTGGGCTGGAAGATCTGTAAAATGGACTAAAATAATGACGCCGTCCTTGAATTTCTTGAGCTGCTGCAAGGGGAATTATCTATATGAGACCCATGGACGTAGGAAAAAGAACGGACACCGCCTCAGTAACATTAATAGTGATGCAATCAAAGTAAGCCGGCGTATTGTACCGACACGAGCGCACGCACACACCCACAGCAAAGTAAGACGGCCAGTGTTGCCGTTTTAGCGTATTTTACACTAGATATAGCAAAAATATATGAATCATTTATTGGCAAAGATACATTTAACAATTTAGAATCGGAACATACATTCGCTGGGACAGAACACAGGTTAAGTCTTATTAAATATATAATAGAAAAATATTTAAATATACGATTTCACCACCTATCTAAGCAAGAAAATATATCAAAATCTTGTGAAAGCAAACGACAAATATATAAAAAGCTTACCCAAAATAAGGGATTTTAAGGCCAACATTTACGAATAAATGATTAAAATTACTGATTGTTTTATTTTTCCTTTTTCGCATTTTGATTTTAAAATGTAAAATTACAATAAATACGAATTGATATACAGACAAAATGCCAAAATATGCAAAAAAAAAAAAACTTAGTAATTGAAATATATTTTTGTAATTATGGATAATTGTTGGGTAATTTTCCGCGTATGGCAACTCCGTCAACTCACACAATCGTAAGTCGCCGCCATTGCTTTGCTTCACTCCTTATTAAGCCAAGACTCCGTCCGTTCTTTTTTCCTACGTCCATGATGAGACCCTAAAAATAAGAATAAAATCGTCGTCCATCTTGTTTGTTGTCTGTGTGGAAAAGTGTTTGCGAAGCATGTCTGGCAGGTTGCGTTATTATGTGTTCAAATGTGTTTTCAAAGCTTTGCAAAGTCTGCAAATATGTGTGCAAATCTGTGAAGCTATGTATATGTGGCGCCGGCATAGAATCAAAACTTGGGTCGGGCTTTAGCAACTTCACTCCAGTCTCTCTTACAAATGTAAATGTAGTGAAGTTAATTTCGAATGATTTGAAATGGTTTTGAATGACAAGCTGACAACTTGACAAACATTAAAGCATTTAAATCGCAAGTAAGGCAAAAATAAGAAGAAAATATAGAAAAAAAATGTACATAGGTATTTGACCTACACAGTTTTTTCTCATAGATTTAAATTTTCTGTTTTTTCTTTGCTACTGTGATTTCGTAATCGAAACAATCACTCATTTCATTACTCGATTTCAATATCACAATCACAACTAGTGTTGCTGCAATAGTGTTGACTATCGATAGTATTGTCAATAGTACCTATTGTGACCTTGAAAAATAGTCATACTATCGATAGGCCTATCGATAGCCAATAGTTTGCAATACTATTGATGATACACAAAACTAGTGATGTGCCGCCGAGAAATTCTCGCTTTCCGAAAATTTCTTTCATGGAAAATTTCCGAAACTTTCCGGAAAGTTTCGGAAACGTTTTCGCTCAAATTTTTAAATTATATCCATCTTTACTAAAATATGATAAACACTTCATATAGCATCGTAGTATAGTCCTTATCGCGAAACAATATACCTGGCAAGCAAAACACACTGATAAGGGATGCGTTAAGAACCACCTGTGGATCATTCAGGTAAGGGGCATTTCTTTGTAATCAGGTAAACAAAAGCCACCATTTGACTTCTGAATACTCCTGATTGGCTTTCCTGCTTTGTGACAGAGGAGTGGGGTCAGATGTACACTTTTTAAGGACAGTATTTAGTTTATTTCACACAGTCAGGTGCAAAAGTGTTGTTATAAAAATGAAGCCAAAAAATAGATTTTTTTAATATTTTGGTCAAAAAAATGATGAAAGTGGTCGTAGATCAGATACTGTTGTTTATTTTGTAACTGCGAATATATAATAAAAAACGTTACACGATTGTGAAAATGTGAAAAATGTCTTGTTGAAGTGAAGACTAGTTTTTAAAAAGATGAATCACAAAATAATGCTCTCGATACTCTACCTGCCACTGCCAGCAGTTCTGGGACCACCGAACAGTTTAATAAGATATATTTGATGGGGGTAAGCATATTATATTTTTTTTATAGATAAAGACATAGTCCATCTTTTCCAATTATGCGAGGGTGACCCGCTCTCTCCCAAACTATTCACCAGCGCCCTCGAGGAAGTCTTTAAAACGCTAGCTGTCCATTGGAAATCTAGGGGCATTGTCATCGGCGAAAAAAGATTTAAGGGATGATTCTCATTAGAGCGAGCTGTGCCCGGGGCGGGACGTGGCCCGGACGGGGCACGGATTTAATCTGTTACATACATTTTGTATGAATCAATTTATATTACACAGTGCATTAACAGTGTCCCGTCCGGGCCCGCTCGACGCTCGTTTGCACCACGGTTGTTGCACGCTCGCGTCCCGCCCCATACATTCGGTGTAATATGAACAGTGCAGCACGGACAGGCCCCGGCTAGAGATGGGCGCTTGGATAAATTTCCGGAAGGTAAAAATGGGAAAGAATGGGTAGAATTGGTAAAAATTAATTTATACCCATTTATACCCGATATTTTTTATTTATACCGGAAAGAAATTAAAATGAAAGTAAATTATCCTTATTTTCTTTAATACTGATAAAATAATAATTAAAGTATAAATATTAGGTGTGTTTTGATTATAAGGAAGATAAATAACTAGTTGTTTTCGGTTCAAATATTAAAAAAACATAAACAACAGATTTAAAATCATATGTATTCAAACAATATTTTGAAAATAATGATGCATTTTTAGTATATGGCTGTTTAAAGTAGAAAATCAAAACATCTTCAGTTGTATTATAGACTAACTTTTGCCCGCAGCTTCGCCCGCGTGAATTTCCTTCGGAAACAGTGCTTTTTCCCGGGATGAAAAGTATCCTATGGCCTTCTCAGTACTTCTAACTATGTGTATGTGAAATAGGTAGATTGGTTGAGTAGATAAAGCGTGAAGAGGTAACAAACAAACTCACTTTCACATTTATAATATTAGTTAGGATTTGGAGGTAACTTCGCAATATTTTTCTATCGAGAAAATTTTATGCAAGGTTGTTTTTGAGAGAGTTAGTAATTAAGTTCCATAACGACCGGTCCTGCGCTGCCCGCATCCGGTCGTTATGGAAATCCTTGGGGGAGGCCTTTGTCCAGCAGTGGACGTCTTTCCTCTGACAGAGAGAGAGAGAGTGTAATTAAGTTGGCTGACATTCGTGTACGATTCGATGATCGCCTAGCCGTTCAATAGAACTTGGCAAACTTCAATTGGCAAACTTGTTCGTCGCCCCGGCATAACATTTATCGTCTAAAACCAGTTGGCTGCGAATGAGTCAGAATAAAGATACCTATATCTTGTCAGGTCTTTTTGTAACCAAAACGTAAATTGTACACTTTATAAGTACTTTTATACACAGTACTTAATTTAAAAACTAAATATGTGCTTATTTCATAATAAATCTTAACGATATATTGTAAAATATCGTAATTACAAACATTTTAATTGATTTTAATTTTTTCCTGGTATAAATTAAAAATTCCTGGGAAAATATGGGTATAAATGGATAAATTTCCGAGTCTCGGAAATTTATCGGGTAAATGCCCATCTCTAGCCCCGGCCTGTCCCCGCCCCGCTTCGGGCACGGCCCGCTCTAATGAGAATCATCCCTACTAATCTTCGTTTTTCCGATGACATTGATCTTTTTGCATCCTCCGCATAGTGCTACAAGAACTTAGCACGGCCAGCCTTCAAGTAGGTCTCAAAATGAATCAAACCAAAACTAAGCTCATGACTAAAGGCACGAAATGTAGGGTAGTGGTAGATGGGGAAGTAATGCAATATGTTGACGAGTACGTATATCTTGGGCAAGTAATATCTTTCATCGACCGGCAAGACAAAGAAATCGATCGCAGGATCGAGAATGCTTGGAAAAGCTTCTGGTCGATGAAAGAACTACTCAAAAGCAATTTTCCAATATGCCTAAAGAAGAAACTCGTTGACGTATGCATCTTGCCCATCCTTACCTACGGTGCCCAAACATGGTCTCTTACCGAAGAGCAACGGTTCAAATTGAAGGTTTGTCAGAGAGCCATGGAACGCAGCATAGTTGGTGTCAAACTTGTCGATCGAGTAAGAAACACTAAACTGCGCTCTATGACGAAAATCGTGGATGTGGCAAAAAAGGCAGCTAGGCTAAAGTGGGACTGGGCGGGTCACGTCTATCGCATGCACCCGGAGAGATGGACTCAAATTTTAACAAAATGGGTTCCAACTGATGGAAAGAGAAAAAGAGGAAGGCCAAAGACGAGATGGGCGGACGACCTGAGAGGGTTCGACAAAGAATGGAAAGAGAGGACCAAGAATAGAGATACGTGGAAGGCTTTTGCCCAGCAGTGGGACACAGATAGCTAGTAAAAAAAAAAGACATACACTACAAATGACCTAAGTGGTCATCATACCGGACTGTTACACCAGACGACCCGGGTTCGATCCCCGGTCGAGTCAAATTGGAAATGATCTTTTTCAGATTGACCTGGCTCTTGGCTGTTTATGTATTCTCCCAACACAAGTCTCGAATTTTCTTATATTTTTTGAATATTTAAAGCATCTTATATTTATTCAACTTGTTACATAATACAGTTTACAAGGCATATGCAAAAGCGGTTTATGTGACTGGAATGCAGTTGAGTATATTTGAACATCCTCTACATATCTTTTCACAAAACCCAATTTTGTATTGAACTTAAAAATATATCAATAGTACCAACCATGAGTTCATTTATTTTTAACTCCTCCTTTGTCTATTTCTAAATTTGAAATTTGATATTACTCAGGTATTTAAAAGTTTCGGTCGTTTTCATTTTAAAAGTTAAATAAATAAATAAAATTAGCAACATTTAATTCAAAAGAATCGTACATCATAATTGTGTCTACTAGATTCAAAAACCGCAATGTCCATAGTAAATACTCTGGACATTGCGGTTCGGAAATTTTCCCAGAAATTTCTTGGAAAATTTCTCGGGAATTTGGAAAATATGTATTTCCCGTCATCAGATTTTCGTGAAAATTTCAATGATTATTAATCTTCTTATTATAAAGACGACTGCATAAAGAGAATTCGAAATTTTTATATATTTCAAGTACTTTTCCAACAATTTCCATTCTAGGGAATATTTCCGAGAACGTTTCCTGACCGTTTCCAACAATTCTCGAAAATTTCGGAAACGGCACATCACTACACAAAACTATCGATACTATCAATAGTATTGCTTTTCAATACTATCAATAGTATTGACACTTATATTTCAACAAACAATCGCTACTATCGCACTATCGAAAGCTTGTAAAAAACCAATAGTATTGTAATCCAATAGTATCGATAGTAAGTATTGATTAGAACACATCAATAATATCGATTCTATCGATAGTATCAATAGTTTTGGATATCATCAATAGTATTGCAAACTTACTGGCTATACTATCGATAGTATTGACCAATACTATCGATAGGCCTATCGATAGTGTTACTATTTTTCAAGGTCAACTATCGATAGTCCTGCAAGGCTAATACAACAACCAACCACATCGATTATTACACGATAAGTATACGATGTTTATTGCCGAGGTTGCAATTACTATATAATGGCCACCGACCGAGCCTTCGCAATTCGCAAATCATGACGTCGTCGGTGCATCGTGTGGTGTATCTTGTGACAGTTAAATTCGATAGTGATGAGACATGTAAACTTTTCAATCATCAATCATGATTTTTTTTTTGTATTTAATTTCGATTATAATAAAATAGAAGATAAATAAAATATTTGAGGCTTGCATTTTTATTTTGTGCTATGAACTTTATACATTACTTAAACTATTAACATGTAACATTGATTATGATATATTTATGTGCGAGTGTCGGCTGTGCTAATCACTAATACATCTATCTTGTCATTTGTTTCTTTCTTGTTTATGAATTTTCTGCTCACGCTAAAAAAAAAATATTTCTGTGGCTCACCCACAGAAGTAAATTTTTTTTTTAAATATAAGCAGAAGGAACACAAATTTCACACACACACTGATGATATTTGACAATATTTGCATCCTGTTCATGATAAGGACTGTCACATAACTCTGTCCCTTTCCTTCCTTAGCATTGCAATGTATTGCAACACGAACCACTACACTGAAAGATTTATCATCCAAGCCGGATTTTTCATGCGAAATGATCCTTAACTGTCATATTTGTTGTGTTGTCACAGTTGTCATAAATATTTAAAATTATTTTTTACTGTTTTGTGCTTTTAAACTCAATAGAAATGATAAAATGCAACGTGTACAATATGTGGAAGTGTTTCATAAAAAAATATTCGTGGAATATCGTTCCTTCGGTAAGCAATACATGTTTTTTTGACGTGCCCAATGATAATATACAATTTCGTGTTATTTTTGAAACAATAACCATTATTAGACTTTTGAATGCTATTTATCAGCAATATCATTATTTATTTTATAAAGTAGTGTATTAATTATAACCATTTCATAAGAAATACTACAAGTAATTTAATAATTTCGTAAATAGCATAGATCATTTGACAGATCCAGTTTTGTTTACTATGGCTGGGCCGAATCAAGGCAAATATACGAATTTAGTACCTATTCTATAAAAATCTCAGGAATTCTTTCTTGAAGATTAAAATGCACATTTTATAAAAATACTGACAGTGAATTTTATTTCAGGACAAGGAAAATATGCCAGAAAATAATACCTCAAGAAAGAGAACTGTTATGGGGAGTATTTCTCTTACGTACTACGAGTACTAGGACAGTGAATGGACGCCAGCAACCATTAACATCATTGCAATGTTTAATTGCACGTGATTTTTAATAATTTAAAATATTGATTTGATGACTAGTATTTTTTCCCAAAAGGGATAGAATTTCCCATCGTAAAAAGCTGATGCAGATCCGTCCGCATACCGCGCACGGCTTAAGATTCAGCGTCTCAAAATTTTTGGTTTTGCTTCACTGTACCGAATATAATTAATTATCTTAGATCCGACCCTGTATTCTGTCGTTGTGTGAATAATAATCTTAGTGTGTGTTTTTGCCATGCAATTTCAAATGACATGTTCAGTCTGCTTACTATTATTATATGTCTGTGGGCTCACCACAGAAATAATTTTTTTTTTTACTATTATTATATGTCTGTGTGGCTCACGCAGAAAACAATAGAATTTGGCCTTTATTATCACTCTAGTAGTAAAGAATTCGAACCGCAATGCATTGTCTACTTCTTCCTGTCAAATGTCAATGTCAAAGTCATCAACAAACAATATTTTTAATCTATGTTCGAAAACCACCAACCACAGCGCCCCGCGACCCCGCCCGGCCGGGCCATCGCGACTAGAGGTGGAAAAAACGGCTTAAAATTTTTTTACGTTTAAACGTTGCGCTTTTTTAAATAAGCGTGCTTACAAAGCTGCTTATCTGCTTAAACGCTTTTTTTGTTTTCCGCGTTTTTAAACCGTTTAAGTAATAAGTTTATTGCAACGTTGCGTTGCGGTAAACAGCTTACTAGACGGAGACTTTTAAACAAAAGAAAAGCATCATAAAAAAAACATTAAAATAAAATTATTTTTATTTATATTTAAAAAAATGTATTTTACATTACGTTAAATACCACAAAATACCTGTTTTAAACTCGGGACTAGGATAGGAAGTAGCGGAAATAAGCAGTTCTGAAAAAAGCATCTGCTTAAATCAAATCGCGTGCTTTTTCGCTTTTTATAAAAAGCACGCTTAATAAGCAGCTTATTGTTTAAACGGTCACCTCTAATCGCGACGCGTCAGCGTCAGCCGCAGGATTGCCAGATTTGAGTCTTGGCAAGATTTTGGCGGTCTAAAAACCTTAGCGAAATTGTTGGCGAAAATGAATCAAAAGTGGCGGATTCCCGGCGAAATCTATCTATCACACACAGGAACATTTTGTATGAAAAGGGGCCGTCCATAAATTACGCATTCTAAATTGGGGGGGGGGGGGTTGGTCTGCGGATGACGGTAAATGATAGATGGGGGGGGGTGTTTCGAAATTGACGTCATTCTTATTTATTTATAGTTTATTTTTCACGTACAAAAAGATTATTTCTAAAAAGAAATTTCTTCCAGCACACCTAGTAAAATACTAGCTGCCCGCCCCGGCTTCGCCCGTGGTACTTACATGTATTATACATATAAACCTTCTTTAAGAATCAGTCTATCTATTTAAAAAAACCGCATCAAAATCCGTTGCGTAGTTTTAAAGATCTAAGCATACATAGGGACAGACAGCGAAAGCGACTTTGTTTTATACTATGTATTAATGTAATATTTAATAAACACAATACTTAAATAATAACTACAACATTACATAATTAATAAAAGTACATATTAATACTATACTTATACTTAAATACATATCTCATACTATGGAAAGATAATGTTCTTGTGATATTTTGCAAGTACATATTTAATGGTATTAATTATTGAACTCATTATTTATGTATTTATTACAAGGTCAGGGCATGTCTACATTATTTTTTTAAACTATAAATAACATCGTACCTATGAAAATAGTTTGTATGCGACACTGTGTTTATTAAACGAAGATTGGCGGCGACTCGGAGAATAAAAGATATAGAATTAGATCAATGATTAGTGCCAAAGTAAAAATAATAAAAGGTGATTCTATAACCAAGTGTTTTAATCATATAATACCCTATTTTTCTCAAATCAATCAGACGTCAATTTTGGGAGAAGGGGGGGGGGGGGTCATTAAGAAATGACGATAGGATGATTATAGGGGGGGGGGATCTAAAATCTGAAAAAATCGATGACGTAATTTATGGACGGCCCCAAAGGGAAAAGACATACCAATACAATAAGAACAACTGCAGGCCACTAAATGGATTTCAGATACCTATCTAATTTATTTGTGAATTTCTATGAATTTTGTCAAATCAAGTTCGGCTTTTTTTAAATTAAGTGTCATTTAGGCGGAAATTTAGAAACTGGGCGGTGCGGTGGCGTCTGGCGCGTGGCGGTGGAAGGAAAATCATATCTGGCAATGGCAACCCTGGGCCGCCATTGCAGAAAATTGGATGAGCCGCGTCGCGTGCATTACTATTTTGGATTTTAAGATTCTTTTCGATCTTTGTAAATAAATTTGCATTACATTACAATCATGGGTGTAAATGTTGAGACAATTTCTCCCGGTGATGGTAAGTTATATATCTCAAAATTTGTGTACACCATGTAATTTGGGATGTATTTGTATAATTTAAACATTTTATACTAGCACAGCCTATCTATATAGATAAAGGCTAAATATTAGTGCCGGACTACTTACTTATTTACGTTTTTGTATCCATTTTCTTCCTATACCACCTTGACCTATAGTAGCACCACCTTGCGCTTCCACTGGACCGGAATCGAAGTGTAGGTACCTACTCAACAGATGGATTTGTTGCTTTGTATAGTATTGATTACTATGGAACAGCCTCCACCGGATCGGTAAACGCTGTTCCATAGTGAGCAACAAATCCGTCTGCTACGCTCCGATTCCTATCACTTGGACGCGCTGTTTTTATATAGACGCCACCCATTCTTGACGCATGGCTAGAACTTCAGATTCATTAATGACAAAAGATACACTACAGGAAATGGGCAGACTTATTACATAGGTAACCTATTATTACACATTGTTATTCTTACTCGGATTATTATAGAAAATTACCCAATCTTGGATGGAGGTTATGTTCCGACCTTCCTTAGTACCTATAGACCTTTTCTTCCAATCCTAAGTCTTCTTATTACTGTTGTCTGGGAATCCTAAACTCCAATGCATAAATTAAGCTAAATATATAGGCTTTCTGTAGGTAATATATATGTATACAATAATATATCATCAGTATGTTTTCCTCTTATCAACATGTCCTAGGTAATTCAAAGTAAACATCACTCTTATCATGATTACATCATCATATTCTGTTATTGCATTAGGCTCCTAATTGCAAAATTGTTGTTTTAAGTCTTGTTACAGTCAGATACAGAGAAACCTGACCTCTATCCCACAGAATCCCTATGTCACGGGTGCCTGACTGTATATATATAGGCAAAAATGCAGGGTTATAGAACTATTAATCACCTAATTTTCAATTAATTCATTTTCAGAGGCAACTTACCCCAAAAGAGGTCAGACGGTCGTAGTCCACTATACAGGAACTTTGACGAATGGTCAAAAGTTTGATTCATCACGCGACCGTGGAAAGCCGTTCAAATTTAAGATCGGCAAGGGAGAGGTGATCCGAGGCTGGGACGAGGGGGTCGCAAAGGTGTGTTTTGTTTTGCTTTTATTGTAGTTTGAAATATTTACTATCATTACTGATCTGCAAGCTGCGCCCCGGTGCTCTGCTCCTGTACCCTGTACCCTATGCGCTCTTCCCAGTATTCTATCCATGTGCCACATTCCATCGAAATTCGTCCATTGTGTGTCAGTTGGAAACACATTTCACATTTATAAGTGGGATTCCATAGCTTTGATGGTAATTTGTTTCAATATGAAATGACATCAAACTTATTAAAATCTATTGCCCCCTCATATTGGGAACTCTACTAATCAATATGGGTAACTTTCAGTACCTAATGTATGTAATTTTTTTTTTATACATTTTCAGATGTCTGTGGGTGAGAGAGCAAAGTTAACTTGCTCGCCAGACTACGCCTACGGCCAGCAAGGTCACCCCGGAGTCATCCCACCGAACTCCACTCTCATCTTTGACGTGGAACTCATCCGTCTTGAATAAGTCTCAGCCTTCATCTCATCACTGTTAGACAATCCAAAGTCAACTTTATTCCAATGCCCCAAAAGTCTATTGCTCAATTGGAAAATTGTCATCTAATTAGCACTTTGCTCAAGTGTTAAATAGCTGTCTAACACTTAATAGATAGTCACATTTAGGCACAATCCTTACATATTATTAAATAGAATCGCCCGCCGCGTCTGTCTTTCTGTTAGCGAAAACAAAAAACTGCTGAACGGATTTTCACGCGGTTTTCATCGGTGCATGGCGTGGTTTATTAGGAAGGTTTTGGTGTATTATTTGCGCGGGTGAAGCCGCTGCCAAACGCTAGTATATACTAATTACCATTACTAGGTGTTAGCCCAAAACGAGTTTAAACTAACATTCCGGTTGCATTTATCAATTTCACTAACATTATTTTGTACCAATGATTTTTATAGATTTACAGTTCCAATGCACAATACCTACATGTTTTTAGCATAATACGGTACCCCTACAGTGCATTTTTTATCGTTTCCGGTGTTTTTGTAAATAATTTCAGGCAATTACCAAGTTTGGTATGTAAATGCATGGATTTATGTATTTCTTATGACCATTTAAGCTTTATGTACACAATTAAGATGAAATAAACTAATGTGAAACAAATTTTGTGTTTTTCATTAACAATTTTTATCGTATTTTTCATAATCATACTATAAATAATATTATAAAGAGTAACGTTTGTAAGGGGGTAGTAATCTTCAGAACGATTTTCAAATTCTTTGACCAATAGAAAGCAACTTGAGTGACAGGCTATTCCGAGCGAAGCCGAGGGCAGGGGGCCGCACGGTGATCAATTTCCGACTTTTATATAGCTGTAGCATGGAAGTAGTAAGTACTTAGATACTTATTACTTCCATGAGCTGTAGTTAATTCAATGAGCGATTTTTCTGACAGCTAATTAAGAAAAAAAAATCAGTACAAAAAAATTTCAACAGATAGCGTTTTATGAAAGCCGAGTCGTAATAATGGCTGAACCTATATGGCGCGCTTTTTCTTTTCAACCAGAGGCAGAAAAAAAAATCACATTACAGTTTGACAGTTGCACAAATCACAATATAAGTAGATACTTTTTAGTTGTTTTTTTTACTAAGTTTAATTTTTTTTAAATGCCATTCCCGTGAATTTTTTGCTTTTTGTATGGAATTTTTTCTCTCGGCTTTTACCAAGCGCCATCTATGAAGTCATTTGGAACTATTTCTTTTTTTAATTTGTGTCACGGAAAATCCCTCATTATCTCAAATGACGGTACTTTAAAAAAAACAATTCCTTCTATTTTAGGTATACTTTACAGCATATATATGCTTTATATTTTTATATGCTATATAACTTTGTAATATGTATAAAAGTCAGGAGTTGCTTCAGAAATGAAATATGAATTATCAAAGTTGTCAAAAGCTGTGCTACGAATAAATTCAGTATTATTTCATTGTTTTTCTGCGCGCAATCGGACAGTGATATAAAAAAAAACTACTTATTTGCTGGACAAAATAAAAATGGTGTGTACATTTTATATGTCTGTGTGTACATTGCTAAAGGTATGACCAACATTTTGAATGCTTTTTTTTCAAGTTTTATGTTTTGAACAGATAGAAAAAAAACATATACCTATTAAAACTATACATATTTTACTCAATTTCATTTCTTTAAAATGTCTTAAATTCTAAGAAACATATTAGAACAGAAAAAAATTAACTACGAGATTTCTTATATTCTTAGCTAATAAGAAATGCAGTTTTTTTACTACCTACTAAAGTGGGGCCATTATAATAGGTCACATTTGACATTATATGCTATCTCTTTTTCACTTTCTGAGTTAGAAAGAGAGATCAGCTATCTGATGGCTTACGTCTCTTTCTGAGTAAGAAAGTGAAAAAGAGATAACCATATTGTCAAATATGGCCTATTAAATTGGCCTTACTTTACCCGCCAAAGTTTTCGATTTTCCAAGTGACGGTAAAGTACTGAAAAATCATGATTTATTCAATGCGCCAAGATGTTTCATTGTATTAATAAGAGGTTATTAAGAAAAAAACATTACAGGGCCGATAGAAGCAAAAAAATATATTTTTATTTAATTTTCTGTCTGTATGTTGGTACGCACATCACGTAAAAAGTACTGGGTGAAAGTTGATGCGGTTATCTCAGTTGGGTTATTGATGGTCTAACTCAATATCTGACGTAGGTTTATAATGATATAAATAATACTTATTTATCGCATGAAAGCATTTTCACTAGTAAACTATTTTCCTACACCTAAAAGTCCAAAATTGATCACCGTGGGGCGTAAGTAGTAGTGAATAAAAAACAAAATACTTTTAGTAATTCTTGTTTAATCAATCCCTCTCATCGAAATAATAATCATAAAAGTTTGTTATAATTAATAACTCAAATACAAAATCTTTTAATATTCTTAAATTCTGAATCAACTTAAAAATATATCTGCTTATCTTCTAAAATTGTTTGCACTAAAAATGCAGTTATACAAAGCTAAACTCAGTTTTTTCTTAATTGTCCTATTATTATGTAAACAATCTTCACATACCTACTTTTTGATGAAAATAAATCAAATATTAGTTCAAACCTAAACATTTATTAACCACGAATGTAATTTTCTAAAGTCTATTTTAATTTATATTGTAAAATCATAAAAATACACTAAGATTGTTTACATAACAGGACAAAACAAAACGGTAGTGTACGTATGCTGGGCGCAAACGTACGGTTTATGTCGTGACTCGAATCTTTTCATACAATTTTCGAAAGGGCGCACTCGTGTCTTTTGCGTGCGGAAAAAAACTGACAAGTGTGCGCCCAGTCTTCTTAATAAAATTTGTAGAACTCTGACATTCTCATATTCAAAATTGTAATTATATAGTAGAGTATGTATACAGGGTGACTTTAAATCATTGGAATCCTTTCTTATAGTAATAGTACTCATGAATGTGAACAACTTTTTGTATGGGACGGACTCAATCCGACCGAAAAAAAAAATTAGCTGTTCCATACATTTTGGGCAAGTATTTATTATTTACTCTTTGGGGACGCCAGCGCAAGCACCAGACGGGTGATCAGTCCTCTCATGCCGGGACCATTTCACCCACTTCCCCGAAACCCGTATAGTGTTTCGAGTTACCTACCAGGTAACTCAAAACCCTATACGGGGCTAAACCTATACGTAGTACTTATATTAATTCTGTGCCTGTACTCACGTTGGTGGCGACCCACTGAATCTACCTATTACTTTGCTGAATTTTAATAACTGCCCTATTTTAATGTCGCTTTGGGCGAATAGGTATTCTAAGATAATACTTTCACAAAAAGATAGAATGCCAATAATTTTAAAAGTCACCTGTATTATACACTGTTACAAAATAGATAAGTGGGTACATACTAGCTCTATCATCTTTTTTTACAACACATTGCGCACACATCCGTGTCAACATTTTCTGTACGAAAAAAAAACTGACGAGGGCATCCAGCTTTATTCAACTTAATTATTGGATACCTAATACACGACAAATTAGTTGAAATTATTATAGATAATCAAAACAAAGTCTTTTATTCTCTTAGAAATTACATGCGAATCGAAATTCATGTCTTAAAAGTAACAATTGAATCTCATAAACGTAGATCTTATTGCACTTAAAACTATGTATGTACTTAGCAAGTATGTAATAAGAGCGGCAACACACTTTGCGATTTACATACGTTTGCCGCAAAAAAAAAGTTTTATATTCAGCTAAGTTTCAGCTGTAAATATATGTTTTAGGGAATATAAAGCAAAGCTCGACACAGATGGCGGCACCAGTATATGCAGTAATCAAACCACCCGATTGGTGCACATTTCATGATGTTTGTCATGCTTTGAAAGACTTTCCAGTCAATGTGATACCTACTCTTTTTCATGGTATATATTCCATAGATTTTATATTTCTCAGTTAATACACTAGTGCTGTCCACTGGCGTGCTATCTTTGCAGTATTTCCTATTCTTTGTCGTGTCGATACTATAAAAAGCAGTTGGTTCAGAACCAAGAAAATAATTTACATTTAACAGTCGACGCAGACACAGGCGTACTGTGACAAAGGCTCTTTGCGTTCCCGATTAGTCATACCAAGATTTGTAACATTGAGACACAAAGGGAAAAAGTATCGTTACGTCACAGTATTACTCAATGCAACTGATATTTTGCCTAATGAGTCACACTATAACACATCGGCACTCTGTATTCCCGTTCTGTAGCACTGTGTTACTAAACGAAACTCTGTATTCCCATTGAGTATCAGAAATTTATCTTTGTTGACTGTACTGTACCCAATAAATATGATCACAACCACAGAGCAAAAAAGAGCGCCGCGCCCGATTCCACTAGAGACGGCAGTATTAAAAAAATGCCGCCAGAACGCTTTCAACTGGACGTCAGTTTGGAAACACAAAACCTCGACTAAATAAACACTATATAATAGCATTTGACTAAACTAAACCTTACTACCTAACACCTTTGCTTTGTATAGAAAGTGACAAATATGACACCTCAATTTGAGACGGGCGCGGCCTTTTCCGATTTGTGATTACAACCACTACATAGCTGCCCAAGGAACAGCACGGAAACTAGATCAGCATTTTACGTGTTGAAATAGTACATTGCAGTACCTGTGTCAAATTCATGTGTAAGTATCTTAATATCATACGAAATAAAATTTTAATTTACAAAAATACACTTAATTTTATATGATTCGTATTTCTTTCACTTATTCTATTTTGCAAACATTCATGCAGTGTCTATTCAATTTGTATTTTGAGTAATTTATAAAAATAAAAAAAAAGAGTTTTGCAATGCGGAATTGAAATTAGAACGTGTTGCTGCTAGTTTTCATAAAGATCAAATTCCCCATTTATTTTTCAAACAGAGGATTTTTTTTTGCACAAATTTTAATAATCTTTTAGTTTTTATTCGCAAATCCTTACTACTATATCTTATTTCTAGAGTATTACACAGTCAATGTTTAGCAGTTAAACTGTAAACATTATAAGGAACTAAACTTATTCGATACGGAAAACTGAAGATATCTTTTTACTAAATTAAGTCTAAGTATAATACAAAATTGCTAGAAAAATGTGACCTTCTAAGATACATAATAATATGTAAGTACACAGTACCACGAATATGTAAATCGGAAACCATAATTCATGCAGTGGCGTAACTATACCATCTGGGGCCCGTGGCAAATTCTTTTGCTGGGGCCCTATCAGTAAAAATCGTCACGTTGTACTCAGTTTAATTTTAACAACTTCGAGATTTTCAGCATACTCAAGTAATTGAGTTTTTGTGGGCCATTTTAGTGGCACATATACAACATGTAAACGTTGTATATGTCCCACTAAAATGGCCATAGACCACTGGTAGGACATATACTTTTCAAATAAAATAAAATAGGTAGGTGCAATGTAAAAAAATATTATTGAGCTCGCGGCCTCGTAGGCCAGCCTCCTGCCGGCCTCGGCCTAAGAGGTCGAGAGCCTCTTGGGTCGGGGGAGCGTGGCATTTTGCCAACCCTGCCACCCTATTGTTACGCCACTGTTCATGCGCCATGACATGATATAAGCCCCAAATTATGAATATAATATAAATGTAACAAATAATCTATGCCTATTTATGTTATTAAGGTACCTACATATTAAGGTTTTATTCGCTACTCCACAAACACATAACAATTTTAATTGCAAGGGTAGCAGCGCATTTATTTCATAAGTATCAATTAAAATAGATTAAGAATTTGGTAAAGGTTTTAGAGGGCCTAAACTCAGTAAACCGTCGGCACCAAGTGCTTGGAGGTTGTTTGACACGCCATTGTGTACGGACACCACTGGAATGCCGAAGCAGCCACTCGCCTGCTCCCTGTTAGCCAGAGGGATAAAACTATAGATACCTAAACTACTTAGCCGTTTCAAGTTATCTTCTTGAGACAGATCTACGACGGGCAACCCTAATTCCCTATTAGGACCTGAGACATTATGGAACACCCTTTTATGATGTTGTAATTGTAACGATTTGGGGTACGATGCAGGACATTCGTCGCATTTAAACATTGGTATTTTACTCTGGGGGTGAGCATTCGCCATGTGCGCTTGTAAGGAGTTATGATTCATAAACATCTTTTTGCATAACTTACACGACAGCATTCCGCCGCCCACTTTTGCTTCGGGTATAGAGAAATTACTAGATTTGTTCGCGTGCTTGATGCTTACACCAGAACCCAAATTGGGAATGCGGGGCACTGGCCGCTCTGGACTTGGCGACCTACTTTTCTGCTTCTGCTTGACGCTTATCCCTCGAGAGGCTAACGCCCGGGCCATGTCATTGGCTTCCCTATTAACAGTTTTCTTTGTTATAGATATTTGGCTACCGAGATTCAATTTGTCCTTTGCCCCTTGTACGCTGTGGATCATAGGGAGGCCTTCCCTTTGCTTTTGCATAGCCATGACTTGGCAGTCTTCGTTGTCATGCTTTCCCGGAAGAAGCATGTCGGGCCTTCGCTGTTTCTGCGCTTGTGCGTTTATCATTCCTCCTGGCCTTTTGAGTGGCATTCGAGGTCCACCTGGTTTGGCTCCCCGCACTTGCCCGTGCACTTGTATACCCGGCCTGATCGACGGCCTCGCACCTCTTATTGTGTTCGGCATCCTAGGTCTAGTCCCCGTCACAGAAGCTCCAGGAGCCATTCTAATTTGACCAGGCGAAGGCATCTGACCTCCTACAATCTGGCCAGGAGCAGCCATTTCCGAGCCCGCAGGACCGACTAGCTGACCCGGTGCAAAAGTTTGTACATTCTGTATCCTAACATTACTAGTTGCTGGCGGTTTCATCGAGCCACCAGGACTCGAGGCGGGCACGTATTGATTACCGACAGGACTGATAGGCACTGATCCAGGAGGCCCCATCTGTCCCATTGCAGCCTGAGTATTCATCATACTAGCAGAAGATGGTCCGTAAGCCTGTTGCATATTTTGTAGAGGGGAAGCAGTGGAGTACGGCGTAGCCGACGCATATGAATTATCAGGGAAACCCGCTTTCGACATGGGCGGCTGATATTGTCCATACCCTTGCTGACCCATGTAGTGTTGCCCTGGATACTGTCCCGTCATTGGTTGTCCAGTTGCTCCGTACATATTATTGGGCGTTTGCGGGTAAGTGGAGGCACCAGGATACGAATTATATGGTTGTGGCGGCCCCATCGCTCCCCCAGCACCAGGGTATGCTTGAATATTTATCATGACGTTCTGTTGATGTGTGAAACCTGGCCCACTACCCATGCCTGACAATTTCCCAACTTGTTCCGCGAGCTGCTTGACTGGTAACAAGCTCGAAAGGAGATTTGAAGACTGACTATGACTATAAGGAAGAAGAGAAGAGGAAGCAGACGGCGCGATAAGACTCATGGAGTGACCAGTCATGCGTTTATGCTCTTCTAAAAGTGACATTTCTGTAAATCTAGTATTGCAAACTTCGCAAGTGTGTTGCGGGCCTAAAGTGTCTATTGATATGTATTCACTGGCATCTGAAAGTGCAAGATCTCTTTCTTTCTTCGTCGCGCTAGACAATAAGCTTTCAAAGATTTCATCAGTACTTTTTTCTAACATATCTAGGTGCGGTTTTGAGTCAGGAGCATTCCAATTAAAAGTGTGTTGTTTTTCAGTAGAGGGTGCGGAAGACAGGCGAGAAGATAACAAGGATGAAGGAGTGGAAGTGAAACTTGATTGTGCATGTTGCGTTGAAGGGGTAGAGGTAGGATATGCGGGTGGTGGGTAAACAGGAGCCGGAGTCTCCGTTTTTGGTATGATAGGTTTAATATCAGGCGCGGGAGTAGCCGATACTACACAACAGTCGTCATCATCATCCCCAGAATCACCATTGATTTCTATTATAGTCATATCTTCAGTCTCTTTCTTTGTGACGGGCAATAAAGGAGCAGTATTGGATGTGTTTGAAAGAGTGTTTTGGTTAGAAAATAAGGGTTGGGCATTTGTGATTGGGTGCGCATCAAGTTCAGTCTTTACTGACGCTATAGTGGGTATCGAAGTGGCGAGTGGTGGAGAAGTTCTCTCAGATTTGATTTGTGTAGAAAATAGTGGTGTAGTGTTTTCTGTGGCTCGATTCTCCTCACAGTCCACTTCTTGTTTCACAACAACATTGTCTCGAGATTCGCGTCGTTCAGGAACAGATGGCGGGGTTGGCGGCGGTGTTGGTGTCGCTTGAGCCGCATGTGTTTCTTTTGGTAGAGGGAGATTTGCACCCCTCTTTGGCGTTTGTTTTACTGCCGGCCGGCCCGGCTTCGCTGGCTGTTTAACTTCCTGAGCTGTCTTTACAACTTTAGAAGGTGATTGCATTGGCTCAGTTTTTGGCACTTTCAAAGGCTCAGATTTTACATGCACCGATTTGCCTTGCAAGTTTTTAAGTGCATTAGCAATTTTTTTATTAATTTTATTAGCATCGTCGGAATTTTCGGAATTCTTTCCGCTGTTATTTTCTTCATCGGCTGAATCTTGCTCGCCCTCAGAGTCTTCATGCTCACCTGACTTGTCTTGTTCTTCACCGTCGTCACCTTCTTGATCATCTTTATTATCTTCATTGCCACTTCCTTCTCCATCTTCATCTTCTTCATCGGACGCTTTGAAATCTTTTAAGCCATTTACAACTTTAAAAGTGTTCGTATTGTTTCCATCTGATTTAAGTTTGAGTTTGATGCCGCCTAATTTGCCCAATTTACTCATCAGATCGTTGGAGCTCTCTTCTGGTTCTGTCTTTATAGGAGTAGCATTCTTTTTTATTGTGAAACCCAGCCCGCTTAGTTTACTAAGTGCAGCATCAGAGTTTTTGGGTGACCCAGTTGGTTTTTTGATGTTCATCTTCATTAACTGGGATACATCAAGTTTCTTTGGAGTTGCTTTCGAGGCGGCCGCCCTTGGCGGCGTGGCCTCTTCTTCTTCATCGGACCAGTTTTCATCTCCTGACGGAGGAGTGTCCTCGTCGTCGGACGGCAGCTTGTCGAGCACCAGCGAGGGCAGCGACACGTGTTGGATGAGATGGTTTTCTAACACCTCCCAACTGGGATAATCCTCGTCACAGGTAACACACCTGTACTCTTGCTTAGGTTTTTTTATTAGAGCTCCTGAGGATTGCAACTTCTTTAATATATTTTGGACATTGTTATTTGGGGCATTGTTTTCTTCTTCTGGTTCTTCGTATTCCTCTTGATCTACTGGATCTTGAGCATCACCATCTGAAAGCAAAAAAAATAAATATGTAACACATTTACAAATCATTATAACAATGATATGCTTAAAATACTACTTTTAATTTATTCTACAATTTACTACAATAAACCTACAAAAATCTTTGGTACCAAGGTTAAGTTAACAAGTAGATTGCAAAGTGTAGATAGTCTTGTATCAAAGCTCCTTTTATAACATAATAATGTTAGAAAAAAAAACTAGGATTCTATGGGGAGGAGCAATTCATTTGCGAAGATAGGGAGATATCCATGTGTGATTTTTTTGGGACCGTTTAAGCAACTATTGGAAAACCATTAAAACATCATAACAAATGTACAAGAAGAAATTTTGCCAATGATTTAAAATCCACCCTTTATATGAGAATAGAATCGACACTCAGATTTGACCAGCTAACGATACATATTTACAGGTACATATTTACAGGCACAGTAGTGATTAGCTTGTTTAAAAAAATATTGATTTGTGCGTATATATTTATTATATTATTATACTGAAATAGAAAACAGTAAAATTAATTGTTTTTGGTTACCATGATTCACAACAGCTTACTTTAAGATCTAAGATTGTGTTAGTTTGATTGTGATTTCATGTTATTAGAGGAGTATTATAGCCATATAATAGCATGCAGGAAAAGCAAATGCTATGGGGCCATTACATCAAGTGTATGTCTTTTAGTCCATACTATGGGTCCATTATGTCAGGTGTATGTCCGTTTTTAGGGTTCCGTACCTCAAAAGGTAAAAACGGAACCCTTATAAGATCTCTTTGTTGTCTGTTTATCCGTCTGTCTGTCAAACTTATTTTTTTAGGAGCGCTTAATTGTATCAAGTTGAAATTAATATTGAATACTCGGATCCACGGTCTCTTTTAGCAAGAAAATAATCAACATTATACGTTAACGCGATCAGAAGATATTAACGAAAATGTTGCTATTTTTTGCATATTTTGTGATTTCAGACAACAATCAAAACCTATGGGGTGCTTCCCGTTGACCTAAAATTATGAAATTTGGCAAAAAGCAAGGTCTAACAGTACCTACTTATGCAGGAATAAATTTGAAAGTTGTAAATATGTTGTTGGAAGTCTAAAAAAAAGTGTTACAAACTTATTTTTGCGCTCGATGCAGTATGAATCCTTGGGATCAATCTGCAAAGCTAAATTTGTCTTTAAAACTAATTGTCTTTTAGTTATAGCTGTAATGTGAAATGCTTTGCATGTACGGAACCCTCGGTGCGCGAGCTTGACTTGCACTTGGCCGGTTTTTGGTCATGCTATGGGTCTTTTATGCTGATGTCAAATGTATGTCGGTTTTTAGTCATGCTATGGGTCCAATGTCAGTGTATGTCTGTTATTGGTCATGCCATGGTCATGTCAATTACGTTAAATAAATAAAATAAAAATAAGCATATCTCCGTTTATGGTCATGCTATGGGAACCATGTCAGGTGTATGAGTAGACGGTATGTCCATTTTAGGTTATGCTATGGGCGCCAGGCAGGCATCTCTCACTGGTCAGATGTGTTACTACTTACTTGCAAGGTTTGAATTTGTCAACATTATTAATATAAACTTTTTTGATAATTATCCAATATTTTTTTTTTGATAATTATCCAAATATGAGTTGATAATTTCATACCCTGCTTAAAAATTTTGACTAACCATACTTATATAATATTTAGGTAAATAGTTATTGCTTTCACTAAAAATGTTAAATTAATGCATCTATAGAAAAATTATTATTTAAGTAAGTAGGTACAGAATTTATGGTTTTCAGAACACTTTCATAAATGGGTATAAATGTTTATTTATTTGTCAGTTACAAATTAACAAAAAATGCATATTAACAAATGAGCATGCAAAGCATGAAAATTAAAGTACATTTATGGGATAAACTAAACAGAAGGTTGGAAAAAATCAAAACAAACCTGACTCATCGTTTCTTGGGGATGAAGCTAAATCAGTTTCAAGCTTATTTTCCATGTTTAACCTGTGAACAAGTTAAATTTACTTCAGCTGAAAAACATTGCCATTGCTTTGATAATAAAATAATGAAGTCTCCATTTATTTTTGGAGACATTAGGAATTCAATAATAACTGAGTATTTCTTATTCTGTTTTTAAAATTTCATAGTTTATGATTATAATTTATAATAATAACTTTATGTTTTATATCACAATTTACTGAACCAAAACTTATTCACAGATAAAGCTACAAAAAACATTGTAGGTGGTAGGTACCTTGTTGGTTAATTTTAGATTTATGTGTAAAATAATAGACTAGGTACCTAGGTAACTGGGAAAGATAGTTGAGAAAGATATTAAATCACTGATTTTTCAACAATATTGAAAGAAACCTCAGAAACATTCCAACCAAAGACATTGAAGACAGAAAATAAAGAATGCTACAGTTCATTACTTTTTCGTTTTAATTTCTATGACAATTTATATGTAATTTACCTATATAAAAAATCAAAACAATACATGCTTCATAACAAATTGTAATAGTAAAGTCACTTACGATCATGTTCCTAATTAGATGAAAAACTGCATCCAAATGCAAGCTGATATTATTTTATTACTGTTCGTTTCAATTCAACGTTCGCACACTATCTCTATTTCGAAACACAAAGTCAATCAATGCAAGTTTTCCGCTTGTCAAAATAATACCTATTTCACTACAATTTTAGGAAAACAATAACCAATGACTACGGAAAATGCTAATTTTATTTTCCGCGAAGTTCTGTCACCGACTTCAACAACACGAAAATACAAAATGGCCGGCCAAAATAAACGACACTACACTTGTCAAAGCAATGAAAATATTTAAGCCCGGAAATGCTTAATATTTTTTTTCTGGTTGAATCCGAGAACAAGTTTAAAACTTTCAATTACAACAATTGTAATCGATTAATGTAAATTACAATTGTAATAATAATTAATGAAATCATAGTCAGCAACCGGACGACTCGCTCAGTCGTTTCGCTTCGATCGAAACTGCCACGAGATTCCCCGCAAGCCCGCAACCACAAGCAAGGCCGAGGTGGACAGAGCGAAATTCTGTTCCGTTCACTCTCGGGTACAGAGGTAAGAAGAGCCGCTGCCACTATCCATTGCCAAGTATCAGAAGTGCCAGTATTGGCTGGCTGGCAAATACCAAGCGGCACCAACGCTGATATTGTCTATCCCACTTGCACTAGTTTTAAATGATAGGGTCACTATAGCTGTCTCACGTCGACGCTTTCTATCTACAGCTACAGCGCTTCATATAAATATACGTAGCGTAGCGACATAGGAGCGGAATTTATTATCGGATGGAGCATTGAGAGCGGTGTTCGCCCGTCTCACCCGCATTTAGTACGTAGGTAGGTATATAATTGACCTCGCTCGTTTCGTTTCGAGTGGCAGAAGCAGCGCGCCCCGCGACTTTGGAGCTAAACAATCGGATAATAATAATAACGAACGAGACGCGTCGTCGTCACGTAGCGCGATTCAGATTCGCTAAGCATACAAATTAGGTTTATTATTCTTTTCTTATCGTGAAACTTTTGTTTTTATACCTACCTCTCGTGTAATTTATTGATACCTATGCGTTTAATTTAGGTACTTACCTAAGTAGATATAATATGTTAAAAGCATGTTACAAGTTACGTACGTAGGTGTAGTTAGGTACCTACCTACATTGTATCCCTTATTATTAGCTCTTTTGTTAGTGCTGAGCTGACAAGACAACTGATTATTTCCCGCGGCCAAAGAAAAAAATGCACTAACGCCGCGGTGGCATCTTGCTAGGTAGGTAGGTACAAAGTATTAGGTTAGGTATTATGGTACCTACTTAGGGTAGGTATAATACCTACTAAGATTTATGTGGTAGGTAGGTACTGAAGTGGTGGTGTGCCGGAGAGCGAGGAATATAGGCCTAGGGTACTTAGGGGGTGCGTTTGTTGGATGAAACTTCTCTGATTAGTGTTTTTGCTTCCGCCACCGTTTTTAGGATTTGTCTCGGCGTGCAACCAATTGCATAGCCGCCACTGCCCTGTGCCCAGAAAAAAATCCCGGATTCGTTAACCGAACCCTTGAGCGGTTCTGAAGAGAACTACCTATTGGAAATTCCCACAAAAGGGGATCGGGAGACCCCAGAGTCCAGCTAGTTAAACGTAAATAAAAACCAATATTCCAATCCATGTGGCCATCAAGAAAAAGTGCTCGGAATATTGGCAGATGGCAGAGTTGCTTTAATCTTTCTGCTGGGCAGTAAATTGATGTGTGCACACAATTCTTTTTGACTGTAGGTGCCACTTAGTTCCACTGGTGGGTCCAATAATAAGTACTGTGACGATGTCCTCGTCTCGTGAATTCTTCAATAAAAACACTCTATTAATACTATTCTTTTATTTCATATCAACAGGCAAGCTGCTATAACGAGCTCTCAGCCCAGACCCCACTCGACTCCGTCAAAAATAACAAACATTCAATAATCTTTTTAATTTCTTATTCTTTATGGAATGCACTGAAAGAGGTCTAAAACTATTAACAGACCTCCTTCATTACAGTACTCATGTTTCCACTGCGTCGAGTGCCTGAAACACATGTTTTATTGTGCATACGGTCAATAGTCATAGTCAATTCGGGTTAAGATCGGCACCGGATCGAGGTACACGACAGAAGCAAAAACATCATCAGAGCGAGGTTCTTCGTCATCTCGAGCTTCCGTAAAAGAAGCATAGCTTCGGATCACCGCGCCTATAAAAGTTAAATAACTTGATCTTTTTCTTTCTTTGGGTGTCCTAATGTAATGGCAGACAAGCTTACATACCTATTTATTTAGATGTTAATGTTAGTTTATATTACTGGTGTGCTCACATGCCCGCAATGTGCGAGGATCTTCTCCAATCTTATTGGAGAAGATCCTCGCACATCCATGACCGAAATCGGTCGGACACAATCATTCATCATCATCAATGTTAGTTTATAATCTCAGGATCATCAGCCTGTTCTTAGCTAGCAAGTTACCGGATCATATTATCAGCCTCTCCGCCAGCTCTTGAATGCCAGCACAACGTTACCAGCTAAATAATAACAAGATTGGACTAAAAGTTACGTCAACCACTTAAAGGTTTTACTGAAAGTCAGTGTCATGGACACGATACAAGCTAAAAGATTAGCATTCCGCGCACTTTCCGCTTTGCTACTACCGTCTTCTCCGTGTGCTTCATTGACAGGTAAGTTAATTAAACCCAAAGGATTTCCTAGAATCGCCCTGAAGTTCTAATCTCCTTCTAAAAAGCGATTTCAGGGCTTCCGAACGTTCAGATAGCTTGTATTCAGCTACTTGATAGCTAGTCAAGCAGTGCAGCGTAGTAAGTTTAGGAGTTAAAAGTTTATTTACATTTCATTTTGTATTATCTGTATACTATACTGGTCTATAAATCTGTGTCACTTTGGTCTTGCCTGTCGGTTAGTAATAAAGCAATAGATGTCTGTCGTTTGTAGGTACCTCTTGAGTTTGGACACTAATCTGACTCATATGGTAGTTTTTCTCAACCACCGCTGGATTCCGCTAAAGGAACTCATTGTGAGGAGACCTGCCGCTCTAGTTTAAGATTTATTATAAGGCAATGGCAAACTACTTCATTAACCTTGCCAAGTCCTTGTCGGTTCATTCCACGACCCTCAGCCATGAGGAGTATGATACGATTATAGATAGAGTCTTCCACTATTGCTAAGTTTTATGCGTCTATATGCTGAGCTTGCGAATCTTGCACGTCTATATGTTGTTTAAGGTCTGTTGCAGAATGGATCGACGACGTTCGGCTAATCTCTGATAGTAGGTACCTATCTTGATAATCAAATCTCTTTATTATTTAATTTTATGTATGTATGTTATTTTTGCCCTTTGGACCCAGGATATAAAGCTGATCATAATATACCAGTCCGGCTTAAAGTCTGGATGGGTCTACCACTACCAGCCTTTGTTATTTCTCTGAGCTACCAGCTCAGACCGACCCAGCATCTCCACTCCTTCCCAACCAAGGTTCAAAAATGTATTGCTAATAATCACGTATATCGCATCGCGTAATCGCGTCCTTTGTCGCTCTATGCTGCAGTTGTACTAGCCTTGGACTTGGTGGCCTGGAGAATGATTCATTATGAGATGATGATTTGATTTTCGAGACCTAATATCGTTATCCATTATCCAGTTCTCTAAAAATTCGGGTCTATATTCAACAAACTTCTATAAGTACCACAAGAAACGCACTCTGAAAAGAACATCATGCTTATCCCAGCGTGTCATAGTAACAGGACGCACTCACGCAGTTCTAAAAAGAACTTCGCAACGCAGCACATCATCCACCACAAGCAGAAGCTTTCCAATTCCATTCTTCGTCTTCTAATCTGAGGTTTCATTACTATCCTCAAAGTATGCAACCAGATCTTCAAAACTAGTGTGGTTCTGCTAGCCATATCCGTTCCCATCTACGGAGATAACAAGATTCGCCTTTGACGGACACGTCATCGCGTCAGGGAGGACATGGTGAAGATGATACCCTTTCGCTAAAAGATGATAATGCCGATAAAAGTGATGGTAATTTTATTTACTTTGCTATCATCAACTTTCACGTGAATAGAATCTCATCAGTCAATCCAAAATCTCACTACCGATGCCTTTCTTTTCCAGGTCATTCGCAAGTTTTTCTTTGCGTGCGTAACACACAAAATATCGGAATAGCTTTTGAGAGAGTGGAGATTGACTTGATATGTTTAAAGTCTGGAAAAAGAAGATAAATATTTCACGAGTTGACAATAAGAATAGCAGATAACTGCTGTAGATAGCGCCATCAGGCGCCATGATAGCACATATCAACAATAATATCCATCTTATCATATCAAATGATAACAAGCTTGTGTGTTGTACACACAATGTGCCCAATCACACACATATTTTTTCTACCTATCGTGATAAATTTGTATGTGTTCGCCATAAATTTCCAAACAGAATTATGTATTTGTTTCTCTTATCGTTACAATAGCGTGATAGCATAATCGAATTAAATTGGATTGATAACAAATTATCACACTATCAATCAACTTCAAAAAGGTACTATCTTCCGCTGTAATAGTTATGTAAATCTGTAGGTATATAAAAGAGGACACTGACTGATTTACATTATCAGGGAGCGGAAACCGCTGAATGTAAAAAAATAAACGCAGAGTTTCTTTATATGGAGCGCAAACAAGTAAGCATTATAAAAGGAATTTTGGAAATTCCACCCTAAAAGGAGTAAAAAGCGAAGTTGACGCAAGCGAAGCCGATGGCAAAAGTTAGTGATATAATCTTACTCATTCTATCAGCAATAATTTTAGGTTGAGCGTTGAAAAGAGACTACAGGGGGAGTGGAGGCAGAAGTTTACTGCTAGCGTAGCAATAGCGATCAATAAACGCATGCGCTCTCCCTAGAAAGAGACAGAATATCAGGCTTAGTCTGGGGATTTGAGTGCTTACTTTATGAAACTCCCCGTCGGTCGAGTAGATGGGGACAATTATAGGTATGGGGAAAGACCGGAAAGGGGCGCGAGAGTAACTGATCCGTTAAGATTTTGTAGGGTCTCTGTAAAATAACAGTTAATAATAGAATTGAAATTGAAATGATGTTGAATACAGAAATATAATTATACTTTTAAACTGTTACCTACACTACACGTGACTTTCAGAGAATCGGCGTTGTCGTTCGTAATATTGTCGCATAGCAACGATATTATGTATTTTTATTTTCGCAAAAAGATGTTTCGACAAGTTTTCTATGACATATAAGACTAATAAATAAGTACCTACCTACATACTTAGTTCTTATTAGGTCAGTTAACGTTCACACTATTTTCTTGTATACGTACCTACTAACTACTACCTACCTATATAAAATTCGTACTTACCTAGGTACCTATTATACATATACTTACTAGGTATACCTACCTCCTACATATGTGCCTACAACCTAAAATTAATGAGATCCTTATCATCAATATCGTATTTTAATTAAAATTTATTGGATATCCTATACTATAGGTATACATAATAGTAAAAAAAAAATGTAGATTCCTAAATTAGTCATTGTCATTCATTACATTAAGTACATTAGTCATAGTCATGTCATAATCATTAAGAAGTAACTAAATCATCATCTTGATCCACAGCCTTCCGTGACCCACTGCTGGTTATAGGCCTCCTTCTGTCTACGCCAACCTTCAAGTTAATAAATATTAGGTCCCTATTATCAATTGTGCCGTTGGCACTAATATTATACGGCAATTGTCATGCGCCCCTCGACCCGCGCATGAAGTACACCACGGCCTCATAGTTGGTGTTCCTCCGTATTATTCCTCGACTAACATTAATATGGATAAAAGTTGGTACAGAACAACTTGATATTAACTATGTGTGGCGACTGCTCGCACTCGGACACCCGACCGCACGCCGAGACGGATATCAATGTAATGTGGCACAGCTCAATGCGGGTAGCGGGGAACATGACGCTCCGCTGTACGCCACATCTCTCCTTTCTTTTGATGATTTTAATACAGACAAAGGTTGTCAATAATTTTCGTTACCACTAGTATGAATTAAATCCAAAGTAACCCTTTACATCAAATTTAAAATTATATACCATCACAATTCCTAAAGCTGCAAACTACCAGCGTTTCGGAACGACCACTGCTGAGAATAAACGCCGAAAGAAACTCATTACAGTCATGGTCCCTATTATGTCATTCTGACATGACATGATTTCTAATTTTTATTTTGGTATGTTTTTTCTAAAGATATTACTTTATAATCATGTGCATGGTCGCGAAAGAACGCGAACAATCTTATAGGAATCATATAAATATCTCTGCATCAATAAATTTAAATAAAAGATATTATTTACATCATGTGCATGGTCAAAAGAATGTGAACAATCTCCTAGAAATCATATAAATATCTGCATCAATAAATTTCGATTCTCATCTCGTAAATCGGGATCATTAAAATATTCTGCGACATTTCCTTTACCGAAAATCACTTAGTTTCACAGATTTCAGTCTCATCATAATCAACATGTCCACTTTCCCAACATCGGTCACTTATCCTTTTTCTTTTTTTTTTTTTTTTTTTAACTTTTCCTTTAATCCTACTAAAAATTCATTCCTTCATAGGAACATCATTTTTAGAGGTAGATACTTGCCGAATTTAAAAAAATTTAACAACCACATGTCGGTATATTGCATTTATTTACTTGTATTTTGATCATATTTTTATTATTATTTTTTTTAGTTGAATCAACCCAGTTCAATGTTTGTAGAAATTGTATTTTAAAATAATTACTTACTACAGTTGAAAGATGAACAACGACAACTGTTACAGTGTGTCTAAACTTTGAAGAAATGCCAGAAATATTGTTAATTATTTTGGTCATGAAGTAGACACGATGCCATTGCTTGGCGTAAATTGTGGATCTAAACTTAGCCGGAACTAATATAGACCTTCTTTATAAAACATACACAAATAAGGATTTGCTGTTGATAAAGCATGAGTTGCTTATTAGTTAAATCTGTTAAAGCAACAACTAATTGAAAATCTATATAACAAAGAATATGTTTGTAGGTTCTGATCAAAGGATCAGTATTGCCATTCAACTCGGCAATTCTGCCAGTCTTCTGGGCACCTTACCGCAAAGCAACATCTTGTCAGGACGACATTAAATTTATTTATTTATTTAATGTTAATATTTTTAGTTTAGTGTTAATTTCAATTAATACTATATTAAAATAATCATTTTATTAAATTGTATGTAATGTACTTACATTAGTTTATAAAAATACATATTTGTTTATGTATTGGCTTAGGAGTGACTATTCTGTATTTTTAAACTTAATTTAGTAATAAGTTTTTTGTAACCTGTCTGTCTGTAGCAGGTTCAGAATATATATATTTTTTAATGATCTGCATTATACATTTTACAATATACATTATATTTAATTACAACCCAACAACATGGATTTGCTAAGACTGGATGTCTCCAATACTTTTATAGCTGCTGGACCACAATCATTTCTTTAACCACCTATGTGGAATAGCTGTTAAATTAATAACAGTCGTTACTTTATCCGTTATAGTCACCCATATACGGAATAGCTGTTAACAGTGGAACTCTTTTGTGTAGGATAGCACACCACTAGACCCAGGCCCATTTAAACAAAACATTTGACCTGACCGAGAAAATTACCCGGGACCACGCAAGGAGGTTGTCGTTATTGTCCTTACACATTGATTACTTATCCATCTTTGTGGATTATTGCTATTAACAGTCGCTTGTGTGTAGGATGGCACACTACTAGACCCAGGCCGATTCACAAAGATTATTTGACCTGACCGAGAATTTATCCCGGGACCACACACGGAGGTCATCATTGTCCTTACACATATTTTATTTCAAACTAAACACATATTGGTTATTCTCAATTAGATATAAACTTAAATACCTAATTGGAATAACATTTATTCGTAGCACAATCAATTTGTTTTTCTTTATTCGTTTTATATTGGGTAACTTTAGCAATTTAAACGATCCTGGTTAAACGATCCATAATATCGATTCATTTGAATTCATACTTTGGTTCACAAAGGTAACTTTAGCAATTTAATGATGACTTCAGGCAACAAAATTGCCAAAGTCGATTTAATGCTGACTTATCAGTCCATAATTATGGACTCATAAACAAAGGTACTAAAATATTGTTGGATATTAAGTAGGAGTATAAAATAGAATAAATAACATTTAGGTTTAGTTAATAAAATAGTAAAAATAACATTTAGGTGACACCATGTATTTAGATATTTTAACTGCTTTTCTCTATTTTCAAATAAACATTGTGTTGTCCTTACAACTAACTGATTCATTGCTAACTCGTCAATAATCAATGGAAAATAATATCTCCTTACACATCATTACAATTGGAAATTTTAATAAACTAAACTATGAATAGTTTTTAGAACAATATTTATGTATGGTATATAGTGCATTAAAGAACAATTAGTGTACTTTGTTTATGCACGTAAACTTGCTTCTTGTGGTACCATTGTGATTAGTGAAGTAAATTAATGTAAACATATAAAGGCAACCGAGTGTACCTTCGTTAAAGTAGTTATTATAGCACCAATGAATAACAAAATCGTTGGGCATAGCCCAATTACTGTATTTATCAGGACCGAACAATCATACTAAAATCCTTTGTAATAAACATAATTTATGTTTTCACCAATGAGTTCAATTAATTCGCTTTCGATGAAATACCATTTTATTTTACAGGGTAGACTGTAAAATAATAATTGAGTAAAGTAGATAAATACCTCCATTTTATATTGAAGGTTTCCTGGTGGCTTAAACTTGTACATGTTATCGACCTGTCTGTCATATTATGTTGAAATACGCTAAGTATTTACTGCCGTATTTTTTTTTATCCATTTATTTAGGTACCTATTTTATTTATTTAGGTACCTATTTTATTTGTTTTACTTGTTTATTTCACATTAAATATACAATACATTTTAGTGTACAATCTACACTTCTTACACTTCCATACCCATAATACAAAATGGAAGTTTTGCATTTTCCTTAAAGATATTTTTAGCAAAAATCTAAATCACTGGATTGATTTCAAAATGTATTATTATGTAGGTGCTAACACCTACATTATTTCTGTGTAACATAATTTACCTCTAAATGGCCCCCTTGCAAAGCTGGGACGGGCCGCCAGTGTTACATAAACAAGTTTTAGTTTTCAGATTATTGTAATCACAGAGAACAACATCACACAATCGACACATCTATCAATGTTCCGGTCAACCAGAAGCTGTAACAAACTCCACTAGTTAAAATATTTTGTATTTTTAGAACCAGATGAATTATTTAAAAACTGTCCTTCAATTTTTTTTTTTTTCATTTTGGCGTGTATTTTCTTGCAACTCGGATGGTAGTTTCTTTATGATACTAGTCAACTTTGAACTATTTAGTTAAAATAATTCTTATATTTAGAGACATATCAAGAATATAGTTCCAATAGTTCTTTCTTAAATTTACTTGCACCCTTGTTATTGTTTTAATAGGTACCTATTACTATTTATTTTTATTTTACTCTTAGTTCAAATTTTGTTTTTTTTTTTCATCACGATATTAATCAATCATATGGAAAAAGTACACTATCGATTAACTATCAGATAATTATAATAATCCCTCGGGTTGGGAACCAGGGAAACATGATTTTTCTAGTTCAGGTACCAACCGACCACAAACCCTGTTCTCGTTGCACTTAGGTACCTTTATTATATAAAATATCGTCACAATGGACAATTAAGTTAACCTCATATTAAACATGGTTTAGCTTATAGTACGTTGTTCAGAAACGCAATTATTATGGTAATAGATCATCAGATTGACAAAAGTATCTCAGAAATTGAGTATTAGTTATATGACACAAATTGAACTGATTTGATTGTGATGAGAAAATAATTATAATATTCCATTTTTATACCTATTTATTTCACTCTTTTATCTATTCTGATAATACCAAAGGTTTGTTTGTTTGTTTGTTTGTTTGTAATAACTTTATTGCACAATAACATAAATACAATAGATACTAATTACAAATCCAGAAGATGGCAACGGCGGACTTATCCCATGAAGGGATCTCTTCCAGTCAACCGGTAAAAACTTTAGAAAACAAAAATTCGTGTATCTTTCAAAGGGACACGACACAAGCTATAAATTTTTATTTCTTATGTTAAATCGTTAAATTAAAAGTAGGTAATTGCTATGTATACTTCGCAATAGCAAAATAATCAATTATAAACATTCTGTCTTGTGACCTGCCGGTAGTGCCAGTCCAGCCAACCTCATGATTTGTATCACTGTAGTTACGTTTTAAACTGAGGTTTTAACCTAAGTATGCATTCATATTTCAAATTATGTACAGAAAGTGCATTGTTAACAGAATAATACTCATTGTATTAAGCGAAAAGCTATTCATAAACAGTTAGGTGCCGCTCATCACAATCAGAGTCATTAAATGTTACGTGAAATCTGTATTTGTCGTTTATTGTTTAATACCTACTTATTGACTTTTTTCATATATATCATCACGGCCACTATGGCCAAGTTATAGATGCGGGAAAATATTGAGATTAATATTTAAATAAAAAGTATTGTTGTTATATTGGTGCCAAGATCCCTTGAGCCATTCATGGTACCAAAGCCAATAAGGTCATTTTGTACCCTTTTCACTAAATTATTGATTATCGAGATGGCTGATTATTCTTTACGATATATTTTCTTAAGATTCTACCCTCGAATAAGATTCTAACGCGGGCGGAAGCCCATGCAGTGATAGGATTATAAAATTAAATTGAATATTCCACCCACTTTCTTTGTTTTTTTTTTTTAACAAGAGTAATGTACTCACGTTTATCTCGTCGCCAAATGTGCCGTTGGCACTAATATTATACGGCAATTGTCATGCGCCCCTCGACCCGCGCATGAAGTACACCACGGCCTCATAGTTGGTGTTCCTCCGTATTATTCCTCGACTAACATTAATATGGATAAAAGTTGGTACAGAACAACTTGATATTAACTATGTGTGGCGACTGCTCGCACTCGGACACCCGACCGCACGCCGAGACGGATATCAATGTAATGTGGCACAGCTCAATGCGGGTAGCGGGGAACATGACGCTCCGCTGTACGCCACATCAATATCGTATTCAAATACCATAACAATAAAAATGTAGATTCCGAAATTGGTCATTGTCATTCATTACATTAGGTACATTAGTCATGTCATAATCATTAATAAGTTACTTAATTATCATTATCCACAGCCTTCCGTGACCCACTGCTGGGTATAGGCCTCCTACTGTCCACGCCAACCTTCAAGTTAATAAATATTAACTAGATATTATCAATATCGTATTTTAATATTCAGATAGGTAGGTTTCAGATACCCTAAACATAACAGTAAAAATGTAGATTCTGAAATTAGTCATTGTCATTCATTTACATTAGTCACGTCATAATCGTTAACAATAATGAACCCAACCGAACAATGGCTGACATCGTCATCGAATCAACAAAACGGCAGAACAAAATGTAATAATAATAATGCGTTCCGGTTCTCCGCGCCTGCGGCTGCTAGGCTAGAATTTTGCGACAAGCCGAGTGAAGATCGTCGCTCGCTCGCTTGACTCGTCGGCAGCCCGAGTCTCAAAACCGGGTTATTATTATTTCGCATGGACACGATTGAGATTTATGGGGATTTTCAACCTTCCTACAATAACGATAAGGTGCATAATCCCAAGTATGCATGATAATTATCGTACATCAGTGCAAGGAATAATTGTCATTATTTCTAAGTAACGAAGGGTGGAATTAGCGTGTACTGTAATCGGGTATTATTATTCCGATTCCGTTATCGGGCGAGTGCTAGGCCACTTATACTTCTGTGGCTAGGCTACAACGACCCACGAGGTTTGAAAAAGCCTTTGTTTTGTTTGTGAAGAGTGAGTGGGTGCGGGGCGCGACGCGAGTGATAATCGTCCACCGCACCGGCCGGCAGCCGGACGCGCCCCGCCCCGCCCCGGGGCCACAGAATTAATATAAAAAATAAGTATACCCGGGGCATTACTTTTTACCCCAGGCCACAGAATTAATATAAGTTACGTATATGCTCAGTTTAAGTAATTATTTAGTAATCTGTGCCTCAGGTTATTATTTAATTTACCTATACGATACTAATAAATTGACCGAGAAGCGAAGCGAGCGAGGGCTATAATTCAAGTTGGGTTGGGGCGAAAACACATTGTTTGTATGCAGGTGTAGGTATGTATGTTTGTTCCGCGATAACTCTCGAGCCGTTAAATTAATTTCGATGATATTAAGAACGTGTAGTAACTATCCATAGAATTTTTAAGTTCGTTGCGCAACAAATTCAGTTCAGCCGTTTTTGATATATGTATACCTACGCATATTTTAAAAATAATAATCGCGAGGTCAGATTCGCGGCGAACCATTAGTATGTACATTTTATATAATATATCATTGATGTACATACATATTAATTCTGTGTCGATAATTATTTATACAATGCAATACTATCGATGGTAATAAAATAATCTTTATCCCTTGACAAATATGAATAAGATATAACTTCAATTGTTTCAAACCTACTTGATTTACTACTGTAACACAAGTTTTTATTACTTAGCACTGGACTTACGAGAGCTATTAGGTGCAAAAAGAATTATTCGAGAAAGTCAGAAACGAAAAAAGTGCGAAATAGTGAAAAAAAAAATGTTTTCAGAATTTTTGGTTTAGGCACTCGATTTTTTTTAAGGGCTTTCCCTGTAGCCTAACCTTTTTGAAAAAAGTCTAAACTTCTATACGCGTGTGGAAGTTTTGCACTTTGTTTGTTCACAGGCGTAATGTCGAGGATATTTATGTATGTTACTCTAAGAATAAAGTAATTGAGCTTGGCCAAGAATGCTTTGGTATGTCTGTGTATTGTGGTATTGTGTTCTTCTCTAGAGGTCGTATTTCTCAACCGATTCCCGTGAAATTTTGAGAGCAGGTTCAATAAACATATAAAAATCGATAGTCGAGCCATTTTTTGGAAATTAATTTCTAAATTCATAATTTCAAATGGCGGAGTTGGCACATAGGGCCTAAGCGTAAGCGCCTTTGGATTTCTCTTACTACCAATTCGTGCCAACTCAAAATAATCCTTACTATCGATGGTATGAGACATGTATTTAAGTATAAGTATAGTATTAATATGTACTTTTATTAATTATGTAATGTTGTAGTTATTTTAAGTATTGTGTTTATTATCAATATCAATACATAGTATAAAACAAAGTCGCTTTCGCTGTCTGTCCCTATGTATGCTTAGATCTTTAAAACTACGCAACGGATTTTGATGCGGTTTTTTTTAAATAGATAGACTGATTCTTAAAGAAGGTTTATATGTATAATACATGTAAGTACCACGGGCGAAGCCGGGGCGGGCAGCTAGTATTTTACTAGGTGTGCTGGAAGAAATTTCTTTTTAGAAATAATCTTTTTGTACGTGAAAAATAAACTATAAATAAATAAATAAGAATGACGTCAATTTCGAAACACCCCCCCCCCCATCTATCATTTACCGTCATCCGCAGACCAACCCCCCCCCTAATTTAGAATGACGTAATATATGGACAGCCCCTTTGAAAACAGGAACACCTGATGAAGAACCAAAACAGAACAGTTAAACTATAAGATATATGGAAATGGTGCCTTAACAAAAGTCGTTCAACCTGATGAGCATTATCTGTTGACGTAAAAAAATTGAAGATCTGGAACATCTGATGAAGAATTGCAAGAGACCAGCTACACTATAACATATATGGAAATGGCGCCTAAGTAAAAGTCGTTTAACCTGATGAGCATTTTCTGCTGACGTATAAAAATTGAAGATATGGAACATCTGATAAAAAGCTCCAAGAGACCAGCTACACTATAACATATATGGAAATGGCGCCTTAGCAAAAATCGTTCAACCTGATGAGCATTTTCTGCTGACGTATAAAATTTGAAGATTTGGAACATTGATGAATAACTCCAAGAGATCAGCTACACTATAACATATTGTATGGAAATGGCGCCTTAGCAAAACTTGATTTATCTGATAAACATTTTCTGTAGACGTATAAAAATCGAAAATCAGAAACATCTGAAACAGTTTGAAACACAAAGATTTTTCATCTAAGCTAAACTCACGCGGGCGAAGCCGCGGGCGACAGCTAGTATTTAATAAAAATGTATAAAAGGAGATGACAAATAAATAAATGATAACGACACAGTATGTATTTAATTTCTTTATTTTCAATTAACCTTAGGTAACAAATGTTTATATACAAAAAGAAGTAAAATTTATTTTAAAATATTGATAATTATTAATATTATAAAATAAAAGTATTGGATCATTCATAACAATGGATCATTTATAACATCCATTAACAAAATTAAAACTAACTGGGTCTATGTTTCATGACCGTCTGTACATAGGAGGTATTTTAGAAATCTAGGGATCAAAAAGGCCACTTTGACTAATCAAAATATGAGTCAATCTACGGGAAAAGGTACCTTATGGTCGTTGGCACTTGCATAATATTAGTAAGTCGTATGATTTATTTTTCTAAACGACTAAAGCGCCAACAGACAGGAATAAATATTTTACATTTGTCTGTATGTTTGTACGCACAAAGCGTTTCGTATTAAAAATTTGAAGTTTCAATATAAAACGCTTCATAATCCTTATAGGTCTTCCCGTCGTGTTTTCTGTTTGGCGATATGTATTTCTTCATTTGGTTTTCAGACCAAAAAATCAAGTTTTCCTTCCCCAAATCCAAGGTCTTGATTGTCTTCTGTAGGCTGAGCAGATTGCTATGGAGTTTTTTCTTGATCTTATCAATGAGTTGGTCGTCTTCCGCCTTTTTTGATTCCAAATCTAAAAATAAAATATACATATACAGACTGCGTTACGAACAAGCTAATTATTAAAAAATAAAACGACACGACTGACAACTCACATAGCCTATGTCATTTGGAGGAATTCAAGGAATCTAAAAACACCTCTCACATCAAAATCTGTTAAGCCGTTCAGGACTTATGGTGAAATAAAGAAACTTACATACATGAACCCTTAAAACATAATACTCCTTTTTGGTCAGTCATGTAATAATAAGCTAATTATTAAAAAATAAAAAAACACGACTGACAACTCACATAGCCTATGTCACTCGGAATAATAATGAATAGCCCCTCTGGCATGCTAGGCGACCAAGACTGTTTCATGAGTTTCTTTCGGCATTTCTTCTCAGCAGTGGTCGTTCCGAAATGCTAGTAGTTTGCAGCTTTGAGACATAATATATTATGATTTAATAATTAGTTATCGACGCGAAAAAGAGCCTTCTTTGAAGGCCAAGTTTCAATAAAAAAATTTGACTTTGACTTCGGAGAAATGAAAGGAATCTAAAAATACCTCTCATATCGAAATCTGTTAAGCCGTTCAGGACTTATGGTGGAATAAAGAAACTTACATACATGAACCCTGAAAATATAATACTCCTTTTTGGTCAGTCATGTAATAATAAGCTAATTATTAAAAATAAAACGACATGACTGACAACTCACATAGCCTATGTCATTTGGAGGAATTCAAGGAATCTAAAAATACCTCTCACATCAAAATCTGTTAAGCCGTTCAGGACTTATAGTGGAATAAAGAAACTTACATACATACATACTTACATGAACCCTGAAAACATAATACTCCTTTTTTGGTCAGTCGTGTAAAAAGAGCTGGCTGAGAAGATACGATTATGACCGTTACTGACAGACAATGCACAGCCAAAATTACTAGGCGTAGGAAGCTGAAATTTGGCATGTAGGTTCCTTAGGGAGTGTAGGGGAGCACCAGGTCCTGGAACAAAGTCCTGGCCCATGCTAGTTATCAAAATAAATAGATACATAGAATCACGTCTTTATCCCTTACGGGGTAGACAGAGCCAAGAGTCGTGAGACTCGAAGGCCACGCTTAGCTGAATAGTGGGGTCTCTGATGGAATGGAGATTCAGGTATAGTGACAGGTTGCTAGCCCATCGCCTATGAGTGGAGGAATCCCCAGTATAAAGCCCTTTTCGTCGATAAATAAATATGAATAAATTTTATTCTCTCTAAAAGCAATGTATTTTGTATTGTTTTGTGTTGTGGTGTTTTTATATCCTACTAATAATGCGAAAGTCTGGATGTGAGTTTGTGAGGATGTTTGTAACTCAATCACGCAAAATCTACTGGACGGATTTCGATGAAATTTGGTATACGGGTAGAAAAATACCGGGAATAGCACATAGGGTACTTTTTATCCCAAAAATCCCACAAGAGCGAAGCCCCAGGCTAGTTAAAAATAAATGTTGTTCTCTACAATGTGTCCCGTCATCAGTGTCGGAGCCTTTAATAGTATGTTATATGGCATTTTTTATGAACATATCACTACCCAAAACTTTTTCTTCTACTGTAATAAAATGGCAGCCATTTTGTTTTTTTTCGGGCTCTTATACTAATTCAATCGTAACTACTCGTGTAAAAGTCCTATCGATATAAAATAGGTCTCATTTAAAAGCTAATCATGTAGACAACAATAAAATGAGAAAGATGTTTCAATATGAAAGACAAAAAAAAAAGAAAAAACGTAAAAGAAACATTTTTTTATTTGTTTTTTTAAATTATTATTAGCATCTTGTGAATAAACTAGCCCATTAAAATGTTATTTTTTATTTTAAAACGAAAGTTAAATAAGAAAAAAAAGTTTTGAGTTGTGATTTGTTCATAAAAAATGCCATATAACAAACCATTTTAAGGCTCCGATACTGATGACGGGACGCATTATATAAGCATTGTTTTGTATTAAAGTACTCTCATATATAAATTAGATATGGTGACCATCAGGTGACCTGGGGGTCGATTCTACTAATTACAAATGTAAAATGTCGTATCTCAATTGTGTCTCAAGAGCCAGAGAAATTAAAATAAAGTGACAAGATCTCTGTAAGACTTCTATGTTTTATTACGATTTCTTTGGCTTTTGAGACACGACTGAGGCACGACAACAACTTTTGTAATTTGTAGAATCATGGGCCTGCTTGCTCCTTTGCAAAAATGTTATTCCATAGAATAGAATAACATTTTTTTTGTCTTCCTGAGTCGAATACAGCTTTACTAAGTAATATCCATGGCACCAAAAGTTTATAATAAAATTCCTCACCAAATAGAACTTAATTTTAAATTGTTTAAAAAATATCTGAAAATGTTTCTAGTTGACAAATGCTGTTACAGTACCTATTCGAGATTTTCTAGATTTTTTTTTTGCCATCCCTGACATGTGTTAAATTGTTTATTATTCCTATGATTGACTTATTTTTAATTATATTTTTTTGAGTGTATTATCATCCATACTAATATTATAAATGCGAAAGTTTGGATGTGAGTTTGTGAGTTTGTGAATTTGTGAGTTTGTGAGTTTGTGAGGATGTTTGTGACTCAATCACGCAAAATCTACTGGACGGATTTCGATGAAATTTGGTACAGAGGTAGATAATGACCTGGAATAGCACATAGGCTACTTTTTATCCCGGGAAAAAGCACTGTTCCCGTGGGAAATTCCCGCGGGCGAAGCCGCGGGCAAAAGCTAGTATTTTATAAGTATATTTTGAATTATTTTGGGAAGCCATCTGACTTAATTTGCACACCGTTTCAACGATTGAACATTGCTGCTCTGTAACATCATGCATTTTTATGTATCAACAATGTTTTTTTTGGCAAATAAATATACCTATCTTTATCTTTATTATAAATCTTACCAATATGAAAAGAGTTCGTTTTCCCAGCCTCAATCTTCTCAAGCAAGGCCTCCTTCGTTCGCTTGAGCTCCGCCAGGTGTACCAATCGAGCAATATTGGCGGACAGACACACGGACGGACACACGAGCGGCGCGATGTCCGCGAGTTGCCACGCGGCGAGCAAGCGCGAGTGTATCGCTTGGAGAGTCTCGAATATCCACACTGTTTCGCCGCTGAAATTAGAAAAGAGACTGTTAAGATATTTACTCAAAAATGCATGTAATGTGGTCATTATTTTGACAACCTTGTTTGAGCAAAGTCGACCTTGCCGTTCTGTTTTCAAATAGCGGCCGACAAAGTTTTGCTGGCCGCTCTAACAGGCCGGCAAAACATTGCCGGCCGCTATTTTGACGTTTTAACATTTTAAAAAGGGAATGCAAAAAGATTTTATTTAAAACACAGCTGTTTGTATTTTATAGAGATAGCATAGAGATAGGTACAAAAAGATTTTATTCCATATTTGGCTGTATAGTTCCAACTACCATTGCTTAAAAAAAAAACAAAGAAGTAACAAAAGCGCGGTTCAGCGAAAATTTTGTTTTTATTTAGTGACTTTTTGGCTAAAAATGAGCTCTCAAAGCGAAAATTCTTCCGATTCAATGTGTTTAACACCGCCAGACATTAAAGATGAAGCTAAATTAGTGGTTGAAAATTGGAAACCGCGAAACTCAAAGGAAAAATAAAAGCTAGCATATGAAAATTTTGTGCATCAATCCGGGAAAGTCGGTGTTGAATTTTAGTAACTGTACTTTTCATAATTGTCATTTTAATTAAATTTCTAGTTAATTAATATATTTTTATTTAAATTACTTGCTGGTTTTATTTAGATTTGGTACTTGCATTTTTGAGTAAAGCACTATACAAGCCTTGGCCCACAATGACTGCTTCGCTGGTCACGCTATGATTGCGCCGATGATTGACCGACCAGCAAAGTAGTCATTATAGGCCGCGGCAGTAATGTACTATTCTTTCTTATCGAGTGTGTTATTAACTTATTACCCAGCAAACATTTTTGGTCGAAATTACCATAAAATTACTTAATAATTAAGTAATTTTATCATAATTTCGACCAAAAATTTTTGCTGGGTACTAACACTGGTGTCAGATTTTATTCAAGTCGCCTAAAGACATCCGACATGACTTTCACGACTACCGCCATCTAGTGGCAGTAGCCGTATACACACTAGTAAACTAAATAGTCAGCCAATGTGCAGGTTTCCTCACAATGTTTTCCTTCACCGGAAGCAGGTGGTGGCCTATGAGAAAACTACCATACATGAGTCAGATTGGTCTATAAACTCATGTGACACAGGTAGGATTTGAACCCGGGTCCTATCCGACCTCAGGCACAGAATTAATATAAGTACTACGTACAGAAAGGAAGCTCCCTGCCTCTCCCGCAATATGGCGTACCCCGCACTTCTACCCCGCCCGTTTGAATCGAGGGACACTATGAAACAGGGTTAGCAGCTGCGACTGCGAAGCGTATCTCAAGCTACTCTTACGTTTCGCTTTTATAGATAGAGAGAAACGTCGTTTTAATGAAATTATTATGGTAAGGTAATGCGCAGTTAACCTTTGTTTATCTAGTACAAACTAAGAAGGACGTTTTTATAAACCGAAAGATGAATACAGGTAGGTAAGCAAAGTAATTAAAAATATTTCACATCATTAGATATTCATTTTTTCGTAATATGCCATTTTGTGGGTAAATGGGAGCAACATATGAGAATTAAATTTTATTTTCGTGTCTTTGTCGTCGGCTTATCATCCTAATCTGCCTTTCTGAATAAATGTTGAATAAAGTTATTATCCAGTAAGACGCTGAGGCCTTTGTCCAGCAGTGGACGTCTTTCGGCTGAGAGAAGAAGAAGAAGAAGAAGACGCTGATATCAAACAGCATGGCAGACATAATGGAACGAACGGAGTTGTCACTTTCAACATACAACATTGTCGCCGCGTCTTTAAAAACAATAATTTTGCGGTGGCGACCCTAGTTGTTTAACGCACACATTGACGTGTTCACGGATGTACAGTTTCATTTGTAGTAGTAGTAGGTATATTTGACGCCCCGTTTCTATGAAGCTTCCGCCCTGTGCCTCAGGCGGGTTTCATTACCACTTGGCCACCACCGATTCACTGTTAAGAGTGTATCACGTCCGCGCGCCCGACCGAGTTTAGGTATTTGATAGACCGCAGCTGGCTGTGTGCAAGTCACACGCACACATCGACGTGAGATTGCCGCCAACCCGAAGTAATAAGTGACAGGGATCCGGCAAAGAATTTGTTGGTACCTATATAATTCTTTTTTCTTGCTTTACGGTAATAAATACTAAAAATAAAATTACGACCATTTTTTTATGTAAAACATACTTGGCGCGACTTGGCAGTAAAATGGACACGAATGCCGCGACGGAAAATAGCATGACCGTCGTGCCAGGATGCTAAACATCTGCCTGGCATCCTATGAAGGCCAATTTTCGAGATGAGGTTTATAAAAATAGTATTTTTGGATCCAAGATGGCGGACAACTTTTTTTTTAATTTTGCAATATGGGTATCGTTTTATAAGTTTTTCAGTGCGCTGATTACGAAAATAACATTTATTTTGAGATCCAAGATGGCGGACAATTTTTTTTAAATTTTGCAATACGGGTAACGTTTTATGAGTTTTTCAGTGCGCTGATTACGAAAATAACATTTATTTTGAGATCCAAATAGCGGACAACTTTTTTTCAATTTTACAATATGGGTATGGTTTTATAGGTTTTTCAGTGCGCTGATGACAAAAATTACATTTATTTTGAGATCCAAGATGGCGGACATTTTTGTTTTCATTTTTGCAATATGGTTAACGTTTTGTACGTTTTTGGGGACGCTGATGACGAAAATAACATTTATTTTTAAATCCAAGATGGCGGGCAGTTTTTTATTTTATTTTAAAACTAGCTTTCGCCCGCGTGAATTTCCCACGGAAACAGTGCTTTTTCCCGGGATGAAAGGTACCCTATGTCCTTCTCCGTACTTCCATCTAGGTGTATGCAAAATTTCAGGAAGATTGGTTCAGTAGATAAAGCGTGAAGAGGTAACAAACAAACAAACAAACTCACTTTCGCTTTTATAATATTAGTTAGGATTAGGATTAGGATGAATGCGTTACTTGTTATTACTAAAACATCAGTTTCTTAAAAAAACACTTTAAAACAACTGTCTCAACTGTCTTTTGGACCACCCATATTAAGAGAAGAATTTGATATAGCACTAAAAAGTATAAAAAATGGAAAGGCTGCGGGACATGACAATATCTCTATAGAACTCATTAAATATGCCATTTGTGACCCCATCTTTGACGAACTATTTGAGCTCACACAACTCATGTACATGACAGGACATATACCCAAGGACTTCCAGACTACTAAAACTATAACATTACCGAAGAAGCTAAATACCATGAAACGCGAAGAACACAGAACGATCAGTTTAATATCTCACGCCTCTAAAATTTTAATCCAAATAATACACAATAGAATTAGACCAATAGCAGAACGTTGCATCAGTGAAGATCAATACGGATTCAGACAAGGTAAAGGTACTCGAGAAGCTATTCTGTCGTTAAGGTTAATAGGAAGCAGACGAATTGATTTAGGCCTCGATACATTCGTAGGATTTATCGATCTAGAAAAGGCCTTTGACAAAGTACAATGGGACAGAATGATGACCACCTTAAAAGAGAACGGGATAGACTACAGGGATAGAAGAATAATATATCAACTTTACAAAAATCAAGAAACAATAATACAAGTAGGAAATGAGAGTAATACTGCAAAAATTCAACAAGGAGTTAGACAAGGATGCCCATCATCACCAACAATATTTAATATGTTTATTGAAAACGCCACTCAAAAATTAATAGAATCAGATATAGGGGGGATAAAATTTAACGGCAGAAAAGTATATTTTATTCGTTATGCCGATGATATAGCAGCCGTAGCTGAAAACAAGTCACAATTACAACAAATGCTAACACAGATGGATACAACTTTTCAAGAAATAGGACTGAAAATTAATACATCGAAAACAAAAGTTTTACATATAACCAGAAAAAAGAATAAAAATAGCAACAAAACAAAAGACCACATTATGATAAATAAAGATGCAATAGAAATAGTTAATAAGTACAGATATTTAGGTAGTGTTATAAATAATGACTCCTATGGAAAAAATAGATTTGCCTTTAAAATACCATTTTTATTGAATCAGTTACCAAATAATGTAAAAACAGAACTTACAGGGAAGAATATTAAAACAAAACTAAAACACTATTTCATTAATAAATTAAATACAAAAAATCTTACTTAACTGTAATAAATAGTAAAAAAGATACATGCTGTATTAAAACATATCTGCTTGGTCACCTATTGACAACGTCGTCGGTACTTACTAACCGGTTCTGACTGAGGCGCATGACTACTGGGCGAGCGTGGCGATAGGTACTAATCCATTAAATACGTGTAGATACTTACTATATATTATTCAACTATGCTAATATCACTTACTATATATTATACTTGCGACTTTTAAAGATATATGTGTGTTTTTATAGATATATATTATTTGAATGTTAGAAGATGAATATCCAGTGCCGAGAAAAACTTAATTTAAGTTTATAGTGTACTGTAAATATGTAATGTTGTTTTTTATTGTTAAATAAATAAAATAAATAAATAAATAAAAATGTAGTGCAGATATTATAGCCAGAATATCAATGGCAAAGAGGGCCTTTAATAATAAAAAACATATATTTATTTCAAAAATTAAACAGAATTTAAAAAAGAGACTTATAAAGAGTTACGTTTGGAGTATTGCCTTGTATGGAAGTGAAACCTGGACTATAGCTAAAAAGGATCGAGAACGACTGGAGGCCTTTGAAATGTGGTGTTGGAGGCGAATGGAAAGAATAAGTTGGACAGAAAAGAAGACAAACGTAGAAGTACTAGAACTTGTTAATGAAAAAAGAACGTTATTATGAGTTATAGAATCAAGACGTGGAAAGATGTTCGGCCATCTTGTACGACATGACGATTTGATTAAAAATCTGATAGAAGGAAAAATAGAAGCTAGAAGAGGAAGAGGAAAGCCAAGAAGGGCTTATGTAGACCAAATAAAGGAAAAGGCAAAAGTTGTGTCGTACAAGGAGGTCAAAACGATGGCTGAGGATAGGGAGACATGGAAAAAACTCCACCGACAAGAACAATGTTCTTAAATTTAAATGAAAAAACGGTCTTTTGAAACACCAAAAATTTTAAAATCACGCTTACAGGTAACATGCGTTACTGTTATCAGGTAGGTGGCTATTTTTGTCGCATATACTGATAACAGTGTATAGCTACAAAAAATGCAGCTCGTCTCACCAGTGCATTGATAAAGTGCACTGTTGTTACCTTACGTGTCTCTTATTATCGGCTGGGTATTAAATCCTAACTAATATTATAAATGCGAAAGTGTGTTTGTTTGTTTATTTGTTTGTTACCTCTTCACGCTTTATCTACTGAACCAATCTTTCTGAAATTTTGCATACACATAGTTAGAAGTACGGAGAAGGACATAGGGTACCTTTCAACCCGGGAAAAAGCACTGTTCCCGTGGGAAAATCACGCGGGCGAAGCCGCGGGCAAAAGCTAGTTAAAACTAATTAAAACTAATATTATAAATGCGAAAGTGAGTTTGTTTGTTTGTTACCTCTTCACGCTTTATCTACTGAACCAATCTTTCTGAAATTTTGCATACACATAGTTAGAAGTACGGAGAAGGACATAGTGTACCTTTCAACCCGGGAAAAAGCACTGTTCCCGTGGGAAAGTCACGCGGGCGAAGCCGCGGGCAAAGGCTAGTTAAAACAAATTGATCTTAAAATGCAGCTGATTCTAAAAAGGTTGATTAGTATTTTTATATATCTTCTTTGTCTGTAAAAAAAGAGATAATAAAAGCACCCATAACCGGCATGCATGTATGAAGAGTGATGAGTGTAGAGGAAGTGAGAGAGATCTGTAAGGATCGTAGCAAGTGGAAATCGCTATTCTCTGCCTATACTCCCACGGGAAAAGGCATGTTAATATGTAAAGTTCATTTATTCATAACTAGCTTTCGCCCGCGTGAATTTCCTACGGGAACAGTGCTTTTACCCGGGATGAAAGGTACCCTATGTCCTTCTCCGTACTTCCAGCTATGTGTATGCGAAATTTCAGGAAGATTGGTTCAGTAGATAAAGCGTGAAGAGGTAACAAACAAACAAACAAACTCACTTTCGCATTTATAATATTAGTTAGGATATGGGTATCGTTTTATGGGTTTTTGGGGACGCTGATGACTCAAATAACATTTATTTTGATATCAGCGTCCCCAAAATCCTATAAAACGATACATGGGTATCGGTAGTATACCCATATTGCAAAATAAAATAAAAAAGCTGTCCGCCATCTTTGATCTCAAAATAAATGTTATTTTCGTCATCAGCGTCCCCAAAAACCTGTAAAACGATACCCATGTTGTAAAATAAAATAAAAAACTGCCCGCCATCTTGGATCTCAAAACAAATGTTATTTTTGTCATGAGCGCACCGAAAAACCTATTAAACCATACCCATATTGTAAAATTGAAAAAAAAGTTGTCTGCCATCTTGGATCTCAAAATAAATGTTATTTTCGTAATCAGCGCACTGAAAAACTTATAAAACGATACCCATATTGCAAAATTAAAAAAAAAAGCAGTCCGCCATCTTGGATCTCAAAATAAATGTTATTTTCGTAATCAGCGCACTGAAAAACTTATAAAACGATACCCATATTGCAAAATTAAAAAACAAAGCTGTCCGCCATCTTGGATCTTGATTTGGATTTATTTTGATTTTTATGATTTCGATTTCTATGATTGTGATTTATTACGATTTCTATTTCATCAAAAACTGTCGGCCATCATGAGTATGAAAATGGTACCTATATACATTTAAAAAAGAGAAAGTAATAAATATGCAACTCTGATCTACATTACTCTCTGCTGTCTGTGAATACATGAACACGCGAAAATTAAATGCCTCTCGAGCAGCGACGTGGATTCCCTTTGAATTCATACGGCAGACTGGTTTTTCGTGGGCTTGGAACTCTTATATATTGAGCGTTTCGCTGCCATAGTAAAAATGTATGGGGAATTTCTTTGTGAATTGCTACGATTCTTAACATTTTTTCAGAGTTATTTTTCAAAAATCTAAAACCAGCAACTTGTAGCTAGTGTAATAAACTCGCGATTTAACATAATGTAGAAATTATGATTTGTGTTTTACTAAACGATTTCGTTAAAGCCGTGAACCTTGTTTTTCGTGTTTTTCGTTTTTTCTGGAAGGGTAGATGCAAAAATAACAGGCAAAATATTTTTTCTGTCTCCTACAAGTAGTAGCAGTTATTTGAGAAGCCTATTGTACTATTTTTATTATCATTAATGATCTAGATTTAGCACCAGGATCAATTCAGTAAAGCCTGTTTTGGCTAAAAACGTGTGATGCAGGCTGAAGACACAGAATTAATATTAGTACTACGTACAGAAAGGAAACTCCCTGCCCCTCCCGCAATATGGCACCCCCCCGCTCCTTCCGCACTTCTCCCCCGTTCTTGTGTAACTGTGGGACGTTCGACTATGAAAACGCACACATTGACGTGTTACTGACGTGTTCACGGATATACAGTTGCATTTGTAGTAGTAGTAGGCATATTTGACGCGCCGTTTCTATGAAGCGCCCGCCCTGTGCTTAAGATCATACATCAAATAAAGTACATGTAGTGCCATATGTTATATATGCTGTGGTTTTAAAAATATACTAATCCGTCATTAGCTTTTGAACTCACAACGTGCAGCAGTTTCATTTCCTTCTTTTATATTAGAGCAAACATTTCACATAAAATACGGGTCACTCACGTGTTATTATGTCGGGATTGCCGATTATAGGTTAGGACTAATCAGGACAATTTTCAATGCGAGTGCGGAATGAGATGCCTATACGTTGTTATTACCAGGAAAAAGGAACCTTATAAGTAGCAATATAAGCTTAATTTTTAAATATTTGGGAAATGAGACATATTTCATTTCCTAAATATTTAAAAATGAACCTTACAAGTAGTGTAATAAGGTTCATTTTAAATATTTAGGAAATGGAAAATAGATCATATTGTAATTAGTCAAAGTGGGCTTTTTGGCCCCAGTTGAATTATAACCCGAGGACTATACAATGTATAGCCCTCGGGTTATAATTCAACATTCATCCTTTTAACACTACTTGTAAGGTTCATTTTTAAATATTTAGGAAATGAAATATGTCTCATTTCTGATCATTTAGCTAGCATGTATAGTATACATGCTAGCTAAATGATCAGATTGTATACATAAAAGTTAAAGAAATAGGAGAAAAAAAAAACTGAAATCTAAACATACTTCTTCAAAACAAGTTTCCTGTTCTTCTCAAGGCAGAATTTCTTCAAATAAATTCTCAATTCATCAATAAATGTTGGGTTTGTGTTATCTGCAAAAGAAATTAAAAAAAAATTTAGAAATATAAAATTAAATATTTTTGATGATTATGATATTAATTCCGACGCACTTATTATACAGAGCGGGATTTAGAAAATAAAGTGAATTTTACTCTATATTAATAATTTCACTTGCAATCTGCAGCAATTTCACAACTAGAAAGGGATGGCGTTATACAAAAGAAAGAGAAGTCGTCGGAATTCCTGCTCTATCATATACAAAATTAAAAACACGACTGACAACTCACATAGCCTATGTCATTCGAGCTAATGCAAGGAATCTAAAAATACCTCTCACAACAAAATGTGTTAAGCCGTTCAGGACTTATGGTGGAATAAAGAAATTACATACATACATACATACATGAACCCTGAAAACATAACACTTCTTTTTTTGGTCAGTCGTGTAAAAAAGGATGTGAAGTGAAAAGATACGAGGTCCTGTGAGCTATATAGTGCCCTCTAGTGTCCAATATGTTAATCTCTGTCGCGAGTTGAGTTCAGCACCGCTTAGTGTATTGTGCAATTTTTAAACATACCTATTTTCATTATTTATACTCAGATAGTAGGTCTGAAGTTGTAAGTAAGTAGGAGCGGGTTGAAAGTAACATTTTTCAGCCCTAGGAAGAATTGTTTTCTACTGACATTTTTTATGACTATTTTCATAATTTGACAGCTGTCAGTAGAAAACAATTCTCCCTAAGGCTGAAAAGTATCCCGCTCCTTAGGTTCAACCCGCTTCTCAGGTAATTTCAGACCTACTTTCTTAGTATTCGTAATAAAAAGCACAGTGTTTACTTAGGGTTAAAGACTTATTTAGTCCCTCAAATTATTACCCGCCTCGGGAATAAATAAGTTACTTTCACCCCTTGGGTAACAATGGGTCTGACAAACGTTTTTTACTTTATATGCCAAAAAAATCTACAAAAAATTACGAGAAAAACGGTGTTTTTACTTTTTTCATATCTTAAAAAATGGCTGATATATTTACGATCAAAGTTCGTATTTCCGACTGTAGGTTTTTAAAAACGCGGGCGGGCGCTCACAAGCCGCTGACGTCATAACCTTGCTCACTCGCCAGACACGCTCCCGTTCGCGCGCCGCTGTGTAGTAAAAATTAAAATTATTAAGTTCTTTGTGGTAAAATGGGAAAAAGATACTGTATTATGCCTTTATGTTCCAATTCAACAGTTAAAACACCAGATAAACTCTTTTTTTATGTGCCGGAGGACCCGAAAATGAGGAAAAAGTGGATGACAGCCATAAAAAGAATCGATTCAATAGGGCCTAAAACTAAAGCGCACTGTTGTGAAGACCATTTCGAAGTAAGTATTTGTTAATAATAAGTTTATCCTTTACTTTCGATCGTTTAAATGGGTATACACTAGTCTATACCTATGTTAATAGCCCTGACGAAACTTTATTATTAATAGGTACGTAATAAATAAAAGATACAAGTGATTGCATACTGAAAGGCTCCGTAATTTTGATGATTATGAATCATTAGAATATATATATATATATATATATACTATACTATTATTTATAAATTATTAAATATATGTATTATTAAATAGAAACATTAATAAACACAGAACATATAAAAGAGGTTAGAAAGGAGTTGTGGGCGGGGCCGGCGCGCCAAGCATGCGAGCGACCGCTCGTATCTTTACAAAAACACGTGACCGCGCCGTTTAGTCGCTCGCGAACTCTAGCGGAGTAAGTATTGCGAAGCGCTGCTACAAAATTGTACGAAAATGCCTTCATGTGCGGTAATTACTTGTCGAGCGAGAAGCCAAGAGCTTAATATAAACAAAGGATGCGTTTCTTATCATCGGTAAGTAAAAAAACCTCTAGTAAATACGATATTTTAGTCAAAATCTTTCAAAGGTCATTAAAATATTTTTTTTTCTCCAAAAAATATACATTGCTGTCTGCATGCGTTAGTTATTTTTGCAACGTCAAACGTACCGCGTAGTGGAGTGTGCGGCAACAACGTGGCATTAGCCCTAGTGCTGGGCGTAGTGAGAGACGATATTTATCGTCTTTCAAAGTCATATATTTATAAATGTTATAAATTAATGTTAATGTGGAAAGACTAAATTAAGTAATGCGAATAATTATTATTATAACAAGCTTTTATTTAACTTGCAATATCTGTATGTATGTATGTTTGTCCGGGTGGAATCTTGCAACATCGAACCATGTAACGGATCTAACTAAAGTCGTTATTGAGAAATATTTAAACATTCGCTTACACTTTTTACTAAAAAATTCTTTAGAAAAACAAACCAAGCGACAACTTCTTAATAAATATATCTTGTTTCAAGGTCAATAAATATAAGATTGTAAGAAATGTACTTTGTTTTATTTTCAATTTTACTATATCACTTTTGTATGTAACAGTATTGTTGTTTGAATTATGTTATTGTTTAATAACAAAATTCAATATCGATAATTAAGTCATTTAAAGTTTAGTCAAGCACTAGCGTAGTTTACAAACATAATCACACTAATTGTACATCGATTGCGTGCTTGCGTATGATTGGTTCAGTTTGAAATTGCGTGATGACGTGGCGCTATGATTGGCAAGATTGGAAATTGCAAGAATGTGCGAAACGGTGAAAGGTTTAGGCGACACTGGTTCTCATAGAAACGGCGCATTATAGCCATTCTAACCTCTTTTATATGTTCTGTGTTAATAAATACGACCCTAGCCGTGTGGTGTCCGGCAGAGAAGAATAGGATCATTCCAAGTGCTCTCACGGATGTCGAACAAGGCGACTAAGAGAATACAAGCTTAACACGTCTGTAATCATACCTCAATGAATCATACACATCTATGTAACCTAGGATTGTTTCTGGTTTAAAACCTTTAGGTTGTAAAGTTCAGTTCGACAGGTCGCTCTGTAAAAAGAAAGATCTGCGGTGGTGTAGCGAGCTTACTCAGAAGCAGCCTATTCAAAGGTTTTGAATTAGTTTTTAAAGTGTTATTTATTCTCTCTCTTGTTTTAGGTGAAAATTACATGGAAAATTATATTAAATATAAACTAGTTGGAGGAAAACTTAAACTCAATTAATACTGTACTTATATTAATAAATTTCAAACAAAATGAAACAAGACGCGAGTAATTTAGTAGGGTCATCGAACCATACTGATGGCCGCCTGCCCGCCGACTGTATGCGATCGCGGCTCGGTGAACAAGGGTGTGACGTCATCGCGTGACCGCGTAATTTCGGAAATTAAAAAAGGGCCTAAACTTCTCGTAGTTATAACTTCGGAAATACTGGATGTATTGAAGTGAAATAAAAACTATTGTAATGTACATGATCTACGCTCCAATTTTAGGTATATTTCATAGTAATATTTTGACCCTTTTGTGTTCTCCATTAAAGATGGGCGGTCAGTAAATACTAAATAGTATTTACTGGGTCAGAATGATAAATATGAGTATTTATCCGTTTTTACTCATTCTTACTGAGTATTTATCCAAAAGCATGAGTAAAAACTTTTGTATGCAGTGGAGCCCTAATTTAATACTTTATTTAAGTTAACCTTTCATTTTTAGCACTGAATATGGGATCTGTTGATTATCAGAAAAAAAAATAGTATTGAAAGCAGCAAGTAGTATATTCAGGTAAAAATAATAAGTTAACTTGAATATAAAAATTCTACATAGGTACTGGACGCGATACATTTATTGTTCTCGTCGGGTTAGAATAAAAGGTTAACTATACTTTAAAATTCTTAGCACTAGCCGCGGCACATTTAAACTTATTGTTCACGTCGTCGGGTTAGAATAAAATAGTTAGGTAGGGTGCTTAACGTGAAATATGGTCCCATACGGAAGAAAGCATGAAACTTGGCATGAATGTAGCTTTCATATATGTATTTCAATCTTGATATGGAAACACATCGAAAAATTAATGTTTCCCCCCCTTGCCCCCTTTTTATGTCCCAAATCGTGGTTGTTCTCATTTTTTATGAAAACGGTAAAAGCTACGCTAAAGCTGTCAAAAACCAATAGTTATTCATTAAATTCTCTATAATATTGCCCTTGGATGTACATTGATAGGACTTATTATAGTTTACAAAATATGCGCATGCTAAAATATTTTCTTTTTAATGCGAACATTTACTTTTACTGCACGGTCTTTGTGGAATTTCGTATTTTCGTAATATTACGGACAGCATTCAATTTCTGATATAGTGCTCCCAGACTTCGTGTCGACATATGTTAACATCACCAACAAAGTACCTCTTCCAATTGGAGAGGGGGAAGAGTACACCCCGCGCGCTACAAGCGAAGAATTCCAGCCTATCCTGTTGAAATATTATATCGTGTCTGGCACCGTCTCCATGTAAATCAAGGACCAGGAATTCATTTTTGATAATAATTTGGTACCATACCATTTCAAAGAAAAAAATCGATATTTTTTGCTAAAAAGTTAAAAACATATTATTAATTTAATTATCTGTTAAAAGCACGATCAAAGTGCTTCAAGATTTTATAACACGGGTAAATCTGCGTAAATAAATTTTGATAGTAGGCATATATATTTTGGTTTATAAAAATGTATATATTTTAGATAGAATGTTAGTTAGATTTACCCGTCGTGTTATAAAATCTTGAAGCACTTTGAACGTGCTTTGAACAGACAATTAAGTTAATAATTATTTTTTACTTCTTAGCAAAAATATCGACTTTTTTCAAAAATGAATTCCTGGTTCTTGTTTTATAAGGGAACAATACCAGACACGATATAATATTTCAACAAAATAGGCTAGAATTCTTCGCTTGTAGCGCGCGGGGTGTACTCTTCCCCTTCCTAATTGGAAGATGTACTTTGTTGGCGATGGTAACATATGTCGACACGAAGTTTGGGACCACAATAATATATGTATATCAGAAGTCGAATGCTGTCCGTGATATTAAATACGAAACTCCACCAAGACTGTGCAGTCTTCTTCTTCTTGGCGTGTCGATGCCATTCCAACGATCCATTCTGATTGTACCCGAAAAGTGTTCCGCCACTTTTCTCTCTCTCTCAGCCGAAAGACGTCCACTGCTGGACAAAGGCCTCCCCCAAGGATTTCCATAACGACCGGTCCTGCGCTGCCCGCATCCATGCGCATCCCGCGACCTTCACCAGGTCGTCGGTCCACCGAGTGGGAGGCCTGCCAACACTACGTTTTCCGGTTCGTGGTCGCCACTCGAGAACTTTTCTGCCCCAACGGCTATCTGTTCTACGAGCTATGTGCCCCGCCCACTGCCACTTAAGTTTCGCGATTCTGCGGGCTATGTCGGTTACTTTAGTTCTCCTACGGATCTCCTCATTTCTGATTCGATCACGCAGAGAAACTCCGAGCATAGCGCGCTCCATCGCCCTTTGGGTGACCTTGAGCCTTCTTATGAGGCCCATAGTAAGCGACCACGTCTCTGTTCCGTATGTCATTACTGGCAACACACACTGATCAAAGACCTTAGTCTTGAGACACTGCGGTATTTTGGACGAGAAGATATCGCGAAGCTTCCCGAACGCTGCCCAGCCGAGTTGGATTCGACGGTTGACCTCTTTCTCAAAGTTGGACTTACCCAACTGAACTGTTTGTCCCAAGTATAGATAATTGTCAACAACTTCGAGTGTAGAGTCTCCAACCTTCAGAGGAGTGGGTGCGACACGGATATTAAACATAATTTTCGTCTTGTCCATGTTCATTTTTAGACCCACTTGTTGAGAGGCTCTACAGAGGCCATCGAGCATTGTGCCTAGGTCTTCCAAGGTCTCAGCCATGACTACGATATCGTCAGCGAATCGAAGGTGAGTGAGGTACTCGCCGTTGATATTGATGCCGAGTCCGCTCCAGTCCAGAAGCTTGAAAACATCTTCCAGGGCGGCGGTGAACAGTTTCGGAGATATCACGTCTCCCCTGTCTCACCCCTCGCTGCAACTGGATAGGTTTGGAGCCTTGATCCTGGAGACGGACCGACATGGTGGCGTTTTCGTATAAACACTTCAGCGCTTCGATATATCGATAGTCAATTTGGCACCGTTGGAGAGACTGTAGCACAGCCCAGGTCTCGATCGAATCGAAGGCTTTCTCGTAGTCCACAAACGCCAAGCATAATGGCTGATTATACTCCTCAGTCTTCTGTATAATCTGCCGCAGCGTATGTATGTGGTCTACGGTACTAAAGCCTTTTCGGAAACCGGCTTGTTCGGGAGGCTGGAAGTCGTCAAACCTGCGAGCGAGACGATTCGTAATGACTCTCGAAAACAGTTTGTAGACATGGCTCAGAAGTGAGATAGGCCTATAATTCTTCAATAGGGTTTTGTCACCTTTTTTGAAGAAAAGTACCACCACACTTCTGTGCCATGCCGTAGGCGTTTGTCCCTCGAGTATGACGGAATCAAATAGCTTCTGAAGAGCTCTTAATACCGGCGTTCCACCTGCTTTCAGAAGCTCAGCCGTGATTCCATCATCACCCGGTGCCTTATTGTTTTTTAACTGTTTGAGAGCCATTCTAATCTCATAAAGGCTGACGTCCGGGATATCTTCGGTGTAGTGTCGGGTCAATCTGGCTCTTGGATCTTTGGCCAGATTACTGACAGGTGTGCGTACGCTGGTGTATAATTGTCCGTAGAACTTCTCAACCTCTTCCAACAGCTCTGGCTTCGACGAAATGATTCTGCCATCCTCAGTCTTCAGCTTGGTCAGTTGGCTTTGACCAACAGACAGATCCCTTGCAAACACTTTTGAGCCCTTATTTCGCTTGATCGCCTCTTCAATACGGTCAGTATTGAATTGGCGTAAATCACGAGTTAAGGACTTGGAGATCTGTCTGTTTAGACGTCGATACTGAGCAGCATCGTCAGAGGACTGCAGAACCAAGTTTCGTCTTTCTTCCATGAGTTTGTTGGTGAGGTCCGAGATCTTTTGGTTCCTTTTGAACAGCGGGTTTTGAAGGCCTTAGACCCAGCTGTTTGGACAATTTGCACAAACCTGTCATTATAATCGTCCAGATTTTCGCAGTCTCCCAGGCATTCGAAGCGATTCTGCAATTCGAGCTGAAAGCTCTCGGGGTTTTGGAGCTGGATAGGCGCTGGTCGGAGCGTAGACTTCATCAGTCGACACCTTTCGAGTTTTATTCTAAGATTCAATGTGCCTCTTACCAATCGGTGATCGCTTCCTGTTTTTACGGCATTGATCACAGAGACATCATTGAATATGTGCCTCTTCGTCGACAAGATGAAGTCAATCTCATTTTTTGTAACGCCATTAGGATGCAACCATGTCCACTTTCGCTGTTTTGGCTTTTTGAAGAAGGAGTTCATCATAAAGAGGCCCTCCTTCTCCATAAAGCCGGCCAGCAGATGACCACGTGCATTCCTCCTTCCATATCCAAAATTCCCCACCCTCAGCTCATCATCGCTTCGTTTGCCCAGTTTCGCGTTAAAGTCCCCCATCACAACGGTATAGTGGGCCTGGGAGCTATGTATGGCTCTAGAAATATCCTCATACATAGTCTCTACCTCGTCGTCGGAGCGATATGAGGGCGGTGCGTATACTTGTATTACCTTCAACGAATACCGTTTGGTAATTCTGAGTACAAGGTACGCTACCCTCGCCGAAACACTCTCGACCTGGACCACGTTGTTGACGAGGGACCTGTGGACGATAAACCCGACACCACCCTGGGACAGTTGGTCGCCCTCCCGGAAATAGAGCAGGTTTCCGGACTTGAGGATCATGGTGTCCTCCCCCTCTCTTCGGACTTCACATAATCCTACAATATCCCATCGTAACCTGCTCAATTCTTCCTCCAGTTCAGCGAGCTTCTCGTCAGTCCGCAGTGTGCACGTGTTATAAGTTGCCAGGGCCAAAGGTCGTCGGGGTTGGTAGCCTGGCATCTGCCGGGGATTCTTAGCACCCCCTGCCCCGCCGTTACCGTGACCGCTACCAGAGTCCGGGATAGCGGGGCCGCCGGGGACTAGGGGCCGTGTTATGGGTGTAACAACCATAGGGGGGTTTTGCCGTAATCGCCACGCTTGGCAGGCGGGTTGGCGATCGCAGTGTGATGTCATAGTACGCGGAAAGATGCTGCTGCCCATCCTCCGGTGTTTTAGATCCCTTAGTCGCCTCTTACGACACCCACGGGAAGAGATGGGTTGGTGCTATTCTAGGGCCACACCACAGGCCAACTCCGCCACTTTTACAGTGCAGTAATAGTAAAAGTTCGCATAAAAAAAAAATTTTAGCATGTGTATATTTTGTAAACTGCAAGTCCTATCAACATACATCGACAGGCAATATTATAGAGAATTTAATGAAGTACTTATTGGTCTTCCGACAGATTTTGCGTAGCTTTTACCGTTTTCATAAAATGAAAACCGGCCAAGTGCGAGGGTTCCGTACACGCAAAGCATCTCACATTATAGCTCTAACTAAAAGACCAACTAGTTTCAAAAACAAACTTAACTTTGTAGTTCGATCCCTAAGATTCATACTAAATCCAGCGCAAAAAAAAGTTTGTAGCACTTTTTTTTAAACTTCCAACAACATATTTAAATTTTTCAGATTTATTCCTATATAAGTACTGTTAGTCCTTGCTTTTAGCCAAATTTCATAATTTTAGGTCAACGGGAAGTATCCCATAGGTTTTGATTGCTGCCTGAAATCGCAAAATATGGCAAAAATTGCAACATTTACGGTAATATCTCGTGATCGCGTTGATGTATAAGTATAATTTTAATTATTTTTTTGCTGAACTTTGACTACGGATCGGATTCGAGTATTCGATATTAATTTCAACTTGATACCTTTAAGCATTCCTGAGAAAAAATGTTTAACAGACAGACGGACAACAAAGTGATCTTATAAGGGTTTCGTTTTTACCTTTTGAGGTACGGTACCCTAAAAATGAGAAAAACCACGATTTGGGATATAATAGAGGGGGAGAGAAAGGGGGTAAACAATCTTTCTCGATGTTTTTCCATATCAATATTAAAATACGTATATGAAAGCTACATTTATGCCAAGTTTCATGCTTTCTTACGGATGGGACCATAAAATCGATTTTTGTTAGGACAAGGAGCCGTACTAAAAGGTTAACTAAACATTAAAATTCTAAGTACTAACCACGGTACATTTATTGTTCTCGTCGTCGCACAGTGTAGGATTTTCGCAATCTAGCGGGATTTAATTCTAAACCACATGTAACATATTTTTTTGAGTGTGAATAGCAAAGCTATGGTTCGAAATGATATAATAAATGAAGAAGGAGTAGCGCAGTAAATTATAACTAGCTTCGACCGCGACTTCGTCCACGCGTAATTTACTATTATCAATATCTCAGGTTCTAAGCAGCGTATCAAGAAACTACGCCAGAACTGAAAAGTTAGACCTTCTACAATACAACAGTGAAAACTACATCAAATTTGGTCCAGTAGTTTAAACGTGATGAGCGTACAAACAATCAGATAAAAGACAGACAGAAAGACAGATAAAAATTCTAAAAAAAATGGTTTTGACTTCTATTGACCCTATGAAGGCCCCTCATATTTTTTCTTAAATATCTCCTATGTATAGACACAGACTAGAAACATATTTATCATATGTATTGATTTCATTGATTTTATTTAACACATAAAAACGATACAATGCTTAATATTTATTTATTAAAACTTTATTTCACTAAGTAATAAAATAGGCGAACATAAAGACAAGTGGCTTTCTATACCAATAAACTTTAGGGTGCTTTAAAAGTATTTCAACATCATCATATCTGCCCAGATCTAAATAATAACAAGTAAATAATACAACGCAACGGGAAATACTAAGAACGCTTTTATAGAAGCTTCAGAAATATCTATCTGTTCATAACGACTGAACAAAAGGCGTTAATAATAACAAAACTCTCATATCCCGTCTTCAAACATCAGATATCAAAAATTTGGTAAATTACACAGGCCACTCTAAAAAAAAATCTATGGCTAGAGCGAAAAAGAGCCAGATCTGTTTATACTACGTAATAGTTAAGACTTCAGGCTACACAACCATATAGATTTTGCTGTGTAATATTGTGTAATAATGTAACTTTTGCCCTATTCAAATTGACCAACTTTGAAAAACTGAACATTTTTTTCACATATTGATATTTATGTGATTATGTGTTAATGCTATCATTTTGTACATTTATTAATTAGTCTGAGACTTACCTAAGGATACTGTTAATACAATAAATAACTCAAAATACGAAGTTATAAGTCATAACATTGAGTAATCTGATCAGAAGTGCACGCATGGAAACGACTCGTTTTGTGTCAATTAAATGATTAATTTTATGTACCACTTTCAAAATTTTTTAAGTTGGGGTTAAAGATACCTACAAAAAATTTAAGTATGACACGATTGTTAGTAGGGTCTAAGGTACAGAAAAAAAAAAGTTAGTTGTTCGAAAAGTATAAGTTGATATTTTGAATTAAATCCCGCTAGATTATGATTTTCTCATACTGTGCGTCGGGTTAGAATAAAAGGTTAACTCTAAAAATTAAGTTAAGTTCAGTCCTTTACTAACGAACGCGTGCACTTTCTAGGACTGATGAAAGCCAAATGTCGTTTTCAAGTGAGGTACGCGTGTTGTTGCAAGTAACAATGAAACCGGCCAAGTGCGAGTAGGACTCGCGCATGAAGGGTCCTGTATCATTATTTATACAACCTTAGACAACATGTAGCAAATTTTGGCAAAAAGAAAATCACGTTTGTTGTAAGGAAGCCCCCTTAAATATTTATTTTATTCTATTTTTAGTATTTGTTGTTATAGCGGCAACAGAAATACATCACCTGTGAAAATTTCAACTGTCAAGCTATCACAATTCATGAGATACAGCCTGGTAACAGACAGACGGACGAACAGACGGACAGCGGAGTCTTAGTAGGTAATGGGTCCCATTTTTACTCTTTGGGTACGGAATCCTAAAAAACACTATCCTACAAACGATTATTGACAGTATTTGTGGATTTAGAATAAATACATTGCAATTTTGGTACCGTTCCATCAAGTACTTATTAATTAATCACCCCAATAAGTTCTATATCCTTTATAATTTTGTAAATTCACAGTTCCAATTCAATTTATGAGACTAACTAATCAAATAATATTTACTGTCGATTAAGGATAAAAACTCAGTAGAAATGGATATTTATGAGTATTTACTCATCCTTGGATAAATACTCAGTCCTTAACCCATCTCTAGTAACAATGTACTATTGTTGATTCTAAACGGCCTTTGCTCTATATATTACTACCAAAGATCTCATACCGGCAATATCAGTGAACGAGTATTCTTTCGACTCGTCCAGGTCGAAACTCAGCTCCACTCTGTTCCTGCGCACGCGCCGCTCTCTGTAGAACTGCCGTACGGTTACCATCGACTCTAGTGGGAAGTCCACGAGCCCTGAAAATTCATATACAGGTTGGTTTTTTAAACGAGGGACATATTTTCTATGGAAGTTCATTAGTGTCGTAGCAATAGTGGCGACTATCGATAGTATTGTCAATAGTATTGTGACCTTGAAAAATAGTCACGCTATCGATAGGCCTATCGATATAGTACGGGAAGATTAGACATTAACCTCAAAATATATAACATAGTTTTGATTTTTGGCACAAGTGTTCATTAGAGTCCTAGAAGCATCTCCTCAAAAGTCCCCGGCCCTAGGGTACTGGTTGATGCCCCTCCCCCCCTCAAATATGTCCCTGATCGTCGTTTTTCTTTATTTTCTAAAAAACTATCAGAGATAGGAAAAACTGTCAATGACAAAAATGAACATCATCAAATTATCTATAAAAAAATGGTTTTTAGTTCATTCCGATAGGACTGAACACTTGTGCCAAAAATCAAAACTATGTTAAATATTTTGAGGTTAGGCTAAAAATTTGCTTAATTGCCCGTACTAATAGTATTGATACTATCAACAGCATCGATAGCCATTGTTTCCAATACTATTGATGATAACCTAACTATCGATAGTATCGATAGTATTGGTCTTGATACTATCGATGTTTACTAATCAATACTATCGATTGTATCGATACTATTGGCACTTATATTTCAACAAACAATCGATACTATCGCACTATCGATAGCTTGTAAAAATTCAAAAGTAGTATAGTAGTATATAGTATAGTAGTATATAGTATTGTTTGTAATAAAATCTATGTTGTTTTGTACAGAAATCTATGTTGTTGTTCGGTACAGAATTCTTCCCGCCACTTCGTTTGTCCGGATTCTCTGCGCACATTTTCTGGTAGCAGAGCGTAGTTGTTCTGCACATTTTCTGGTAGCAGAGCGTAGTTTATCTACCCTCTATTTGTTCGTTTGTAAAAAATAATTAATTGTTTGTAAAAATTATTAGATTTTTCTTAGTTTGTTTGTATAAGAATATTTGTAACCTTTTTTGTATTTGTTTGCGGTTTGTACAGTGCGTTCCGGGTTTGTGCCATTCTCATACCTACCGCGGTTCTTCGTGTAGTTGTTTGATTTTGTTGTTTTTTATTTACCTTTTGTTATTTTTTGTTTGTGACTTGACGCGATGGCGAAGGTCTCCAATGCTAGGGCGACACTCGCCAACGAATTGAGATGGTTTGTGACGGCCGGAGGACTCCTGTCCCGGAAGGACAGGGAGGGCGCCATACTGCTAAGAGCGGATCACCTCCACTCACGATTGATTAGCGCGGAAGCGGCCATGGCGGTGCTTACCGAAGCCGAACTTGCCGCGGAGGTCTACGCAGGTCACATGGCGGACATGGACCAGATCCTGAGTCTGCACGATGATATCGCGGAGGCGGCGACCGCAATAAGGGCGAGACAGGCTGGCGGACCAGCCCCTCGCACACCTGTTAGACAGGAAGGACCAGCGGTTACTGGTCGGCTCCCCACCCTTCAGCTGTCCCACTTTGGGGGTAGGATGGAGGAGTGGGTAGCCTACAAAAATATGTTTGAGTCCCTGGTCGTAGCACGACAGGATTTGTCGAAGGCCCAGAAGATGGCCTACCTCCTCTCCACTCTGGAGGATGAAGCGCGGTCGCTCATCCAGCACCTCCGGGTGGAGGACGACCAGTACGATACGGCTTGGGAGTTATTGAACTCCCGCTACCAAAATTTACGTTTGTTAGCGGATGCGCACGCCGCACAGTTGATGGCCCTGCCCAAGGTGGCCAACAGGGCACAGTTGCGCCTGCAGTTGCTCACGCCCGTTACAGTGGCCTGTAACGCGCTCCGCACACTGGGGCTGCCGGTGGACCAATGGTCCTTTTTGCTGGTGCACATTGTATTGGGCAAATTGCCCAATGACATCCGCTCGCGGTTTGAGCGCGAGAATGCGGAGCGGGACAGCACCACCCTACCAACATTCACTGACTTGGTGAAGTTTTTGGAGTTTGAGGCACGGGCCGCTGAGAACACCATGACGGACTCAGCGCCATCCAGAGCGCCTGAACGCAGGCCCTTGGAACCCTCATGGCGAGGGAAGCCCCAACAGGGAAGGCAACCGCCACCGCGTGGAGCTGGTGCGCGGGTTGCACACACGGCAGCAGTCGCGGGGGACGCGGACTGCCTGCAATGTGGCCGGATGGGCCACAGCCTGCTGCAATGCAGGGACTGGCAGAGACTGCCAGTACAAGATAGGCGCCGCATGGCAAAGCGGCATGAACTATGCTTTTACTGTTTGGGCAGTCACTATGCACGTGACTGTCCCAGGGCCATACCATGCAGTGCATGCCGTGGGCTGCACCACGCGATGCTCTGCATGAACCGGAACGGGGATGGCCCCCGGTTGTTGAGGCAGGGGTCCCCTATGGGCGGGGGCGCTCCTGCGCGAAGCCCTCCACCATCGGACGGAGGACGCGGCTTCGCTCGTCGCTCCCCCCCTCGGGAGGGGGGTCGCGTACCTGCGCGGGTCTTGGCGGACCGGGACCACGCGCCCCAAGGTCATGGCCAGTATGTAGCTGGCCAGGCCCCGGATAGGGCCCCCATGGGCGGGGGCCCTAGACCGGACGTGAGAGTGGGGACACCCCCCTCCACGCGGGTTGCCAATACCCAACACATGCAGCCGCAGCGGTTTTCTCCGCCGCTGCACGAGTACCCACGGCTGGAGTACCACCCGCCGTACCATATGTATGGCCGGGCCGCGGGTTATGCCCCCCAGATGGGGATGTGCACTCGCCCGCCATATTACCCGGGTCAGTGGCGCCCCCCTGGTTTGGAGAGAGTGGGGAGCCCGTAACTAGCTTGCTCCCTTGCTGGGACAGAGCCGCGGACGGTTCTGCTCCCTACCGCGGTGGTCCGCGTATGGGGTCGTGGGGGAAGCCATTAATTTGAGAGCTCTGTTGGACTCAGGGGCTCAAAGCAGTTTGGTTACCACTCGAGTGGCACGCCAGTTAGGTTTAGTCGTGGAAGACTCGCCTGTGCCACTTCTTGGAGTTGGTGGCATACAGGTGAAGTGTCTGACGGGCCAGACACTTGTCACCTTTTCTTCGCTGAAATCCTCCACAATGAGGATCACGACTTCGGCTATGGTAATGGATACCATTGCGGGTTGGCACCCCTCGACAGACATACCGCCGGGTGTGTTGTCTTTGGTTTCGGGTCTGGATTTGGCCGACCCCTTTGTTTTTCATCCCGGCCCAGTGGACTTGCTCCTGGGCTCGGACGTATTGGGTTGGATTTTGTTGGGTACCCAGAAAGCTCTGGGTTCGTCTTCACTGATGGCAGTGTCTACTATCTTTGGTTTCGCCCTGATGGGCCCTGTGTTTGATAATAGCACCGTGGAGGAGCCACCGGTCGTCGCATCAGCGTCCTTGGCCAAGACCATGCAAAGGTTTTGGGAGGTGGAGGAGCCACCTATGAGTTCCAGGATGGATCCGGAACACGCTGAGTGCGAAGCCCTTTTTCGATCGACCACGGAGAGGTTGCCCTCCGGTCGGTTTGTAACTAGGTTACCTTTTGTTGCCTCTCGTCCTAGCCTAGGGCAAAGTAGGGCGCTTGCGGAGAAACGACTGCTGTCCATGGAGCGACGTATGCAGTGTGACCACGTACTTCGCGATAAATATATTGAATTTATGCGCGAGTACGAGGATTTGGGTCACATGTCTCCGGCTCGAGTTGATTGGAGCTCAACTGAGCATTATTTTTTGCCCCACCACGCGGTGGTGAAGGCCTCAACGGGCAAGTTGCGGACTGTCTTTGATGGGTCCGCACCCACTTCGAACGGGGTTTCGTTGAATCTGTGTTTGCATTCGGGTCCCAAATTGCATAGGGACATAATTGACATCATCTTGAACTTTAGAAGACATCAAGTGGTTTTTGGTGCGGACATCCGGATGATGTTCCGCCAGACAGTCATACATCCTGAGGACAGGCGATTCCAGTTGATACTCTGGCGTGAGCGCCCTGAGGATCCTGTGACGGTGTATGAACTCAACACAAACACGTATGGTTTGAAATCTAGTCCCTATATCGCCATCAGATCATTGCTTGAATTGGCAGAGCGGGAACGGATCCGCTTTCCCCGTGGGGCTTCCGTGCTGTCACGTGACTTGTATGTTGATGACGTGTGCACCGGAGCCCAAAGTATTGAGGAGGCCCTCCTACTGCGGGATGAATTGATTGAAATATTGAAGACAGGTGGCTACGAGCTACGTAAGTGGTTGTCTAATGAGCCTAAAGTTCTAGAAGGGATCCCGGAGGATCACCAACAGAACCCTCACCTGTTTGAGGATGTGGATGATCCCAACAGGATAGCGGTGCTGGGCATGCAGTACCAGCCGCTAACCGATATTTTTACATTCCAAGTGGACTTGGAAATACCAAAGGTCTGGACTAAGAGAACGGTGTTGTCCGTAATAGCCCGTATGTTTGATCCAAGCGGTTGGATCAGTCCAGTGATATTCTCTGCAAAGTGTCTTCTTCAGAGACTTTGGACTTTGGGCGTCTCGTGGGACGAGCCGCTGTTTGGCTCTCCATTGGATGATTGGCTCGAGTTGTTTTCATCGATTAAGGAAGTCAATCGGATTGCCTTGCCTCGTCGAATATTGCCCCCCGGGAAATATCGAGCCAGCCTGCATGGCTTTTGTGACGCGTCGGAGCGAGGCTACGCCGCGTCAGTCTATATGCGGACAGTTGACGCCGATGGCCGGGTCAATGTCTCACTTTTGTTAGGGAAGAGCAAGGTCGCCCCCATCAGGACTAGGCTGACTATTCCCAAGCTTGAGTTGAGTGGAGCTCACCTTCTCTCTAAATTGTTGCATCACGTTGCCAGTGAGCTGGCGGCCACGGTCGAGATACGAGACATCTTCGCCTGGTCGGATAGCCAGGTCGCGCTTGCATGGTTGCGCGCGGCCCCACATACCTTGGAGGTTTTTGTGGGAAATCGGGTTTCCCAAATCCAGAATATCGGAATTGATATAACATGGAGACATGTGCCGGGAGAGCTTAACCCAGCGGACTGTGCCTCCCGAGGTTGTACGGCACCAGAATTGGTGTCACACCCGCTCTGGTGGGGTCCAGAGTGGCTGATGGGATCGGAAACATCTTGGCCTGTCTGTCAGACAGATGTTACTTCTTTGAGTTTGACTGGGCTCCGTGTACATGCTGTAGTCGCTGAGACGACGTCGGAGCCGGATTGGCTACTTGCTCGGTATAGTAGCTTGGATAAGCTTCTGGGTGTTACCAGTTGGATTAAGCGTTTCATACATAATTGTAGAAACCCACAGGCAAAGCGGTTGGAGCCGATTGCAGGTGCAGAAGAGCGCCGGAGCGCATTGTTGCATTGGGTCCGTGTCGTGCAGACCGGACGGTTTGAGTCAGAGCTTCAGATTTTGCGCAACGGACGCGCTAAGTTGAAGGGCGCGGTCGCTCGTTTGAACCCGTACATCGACTCGGATGGGCTTCTTCGGGTTGGAGGCAGGCTCCGGAAGGCGGATCTTCCATATGAGACTCGCCATCCTCTGTTGTTGCCCAAGGGCGGACCCTTGGTGCAGCTTTTGGTGTCTGATCGACACATTCGTAACGCCCATGCTGGGTGCAATGCTTTGTTGGCTATTTTGCAACGCGAGTTTTGGATTTTGTCTGCCCGAAGAGCAATCCGTAGTGTCCTGTTTCGATGTATTGCATGTTATAGGTTGAAGGCATCCACGATGCAACCACAGATGGGTGATTTGCCCGCTGATCGAATCCGACCTTCGAGACCGTTTGACGGCGTTGGAACCGATTTTGCCGGTCCCTTTTCGATCAAGGCTTCTCCCTTTCGTAATGCCCGTATTGTGAAGGGCTATTTGTGTGTATTTGTTTGTTTGGCCACCAAGGCTGTCCATTTGGAGGTGGTATCGGCTCTGACTACGGAGGCCTTCGTCGCCGCGTTGGATCGCTTTGTTTCGCGTCGAGGTCTACCTTCCCTTATTAGGTCTGATAATAGCACAAACTATAAGGGAACTGTAAATTATCTTAAGGATGTTTCTGTGTTTATTGATAAGAATTGTACTAGTTTAAGTCAAATTGCTGCTCAAAGGGGAATAACCTGGAAGTTTAGTCCCCCAAGTTGCCCCCATTGGGGAGGGATTTTTGAAGCGGCTGTGAAATCCGCAAAGACCCACCTCCGCCGCATTATCGGAGAAACGGCTCTAACTTTTGAAGAGTTGGCCACGGTTTTTTGTAAAGTTGAGGCGGTCCTCAACTCTCGTCCTCTCTGTCCGCTATCTCCAGATCCAAATGACTTGGAAGCTCTCACCCCTGGTCATTTTTTGGTGGGAGGGCCTTTGAATGCCCTGCCCGAATACCCGTGGAAGGACGAACGCGTATATCGGTTGTCGCGTTTTCAAATGTTGCAGCAAATGAGCCAGGACTTTTGGCGTCGCTGGTCGCTTGAATATTTGCATTTGCTGCAGCAAAGAGTGAAGTGGACAGACAGGACTGAGCCTCCCAGGGAGGGTGATTTAGTATTGTTAAAAGAGGCAAATTTGCCCTCATTGCTTTGGCGACGAGCTCGCATATTACGTTTGATTCTTGGCGGAGATGGCACTCCGCGTGTGGCTGAGGTGTTGGTCGACGGTTCGATTTTGAGGAGAGCTGTGACCTCTCTCGCCCGCCTTCCCGTAGAGTAAGCTAGCGGTCTGCTTCTCAGACCGGGACGGGGGGATGTTTGTAATAAAATCTATGTTGTTTTGTCCGTTCGCCGCCGTAATATTCTAGCGCGTGCGGTAGTTTCATATTAGTAGCGTCGTCGCCCGCTCGGCCGGCGTCGGCAGTCGCGAGCGACCATTTTGAATTCAGTATTGTTTGGACATCGCGCGGGGAGGCCGCGCCGCATTAAATTGCTCGCGTGAATGGCATGGCGGACGGCCGCCATTTGTCCTGACATATCGATGCGAAACGTGGCTGCCTGGGGACGCCGAAATCTGTTGCCGAGTGGAACTGCTAGACGGATCAGGTATTTTTTCTGGGGATTGAGATCTCATGGGGTAGGTTGGGTGATTTAGGGAACAACCCCCTCCTCTTCCGAAGACACTCAAGATTGGATCCGAAGAGCAGAAGATTAAGTTTGGTAAGTGACCCTTGGGTTTGTGGGTGGTTGTAGCTATTAAGTTAGGTTAATATACAGGGTTCTGTAGTTCCCGTTGTAAACTACAGTGGTAGCAGACTGCGTATAGGTTAGGTTAGGTTAGTCGGACAGACGTAGTGTCGGGTCGAGGTTTTTTACCGGTATTTTTTTTACCCGGTAAATTTTTCGGTACCGAACCCTCCCGCCCTTTCGTCTGCCCGGAATTCTCTGCGCACAGTATAGTAGTTTATAGTATTGATAAGAAAACATCAATAGTATCGATAGTATCGAAAGGCAATACTATCGATAGTTTTGGTTATCATCAATAGTATTGCAAACTATTGGCTATCGATTGTATCGATAGGCCTATCGATAGTATGACTATTTTTCAAGGCCAACTATCGATAGTCCTGCAACGCTAAAGTTTATGCTTATAGATTACAAAAAAAAATGTTTAATAATAACACGATATATTTTTATAACAAGCTTATTACCATACAAGCTTTTGCTCGCGAGAATTTACCACGTGAACAGTACTTTTTCCCGGGATGAAAGGTACCCTATGTCCGTCTCAGTACTTCAAACTATGTGTATGAGAAATTTCAAGAAGATTGGTTCAGTAGATAATGCGTGGAGAGGTAACAAACTCACTTTCGCATTTATAATATTAGTTAGGATTTAAATTCATACCTCTGAATCTGTCAATCTCCAGCGCAGGCAGATCCTTTTGGAAGCTGTTGAAAATGTGTATGAGACACTCCCGAATATTTAGGATTCTTTTCTCAGTGACAGCCAAATTTGTTAACAGCCGCAATATGTCGTCCCGTTTGCTTTCCTACAAAGAATAAACCTATTTTTACATGACTGACCAAAAAAGGAGTGTTATGTTTTCAGGGTTCATGTATGTATGTTTGTAAGTTTCTTTATTCCACTATAAGTCCTGAACGGCTTAACAGATTTTGATATGAGAGGTATTTTTAGATTCCTTGCATTCCTCCGAGTGACATAGGCTATGTGAGTTGTCAGTCGTGTTTTATTTTTTAATAAATAACATACATACACTCCGTTTTTTGTTACTTGTCCTATTATGTAAACAATCTTGCCATGTCTTTTTATGATTTTTATTACAACAATATAAATTGAAATAGACTTTTTAGGAAATCCCCACAGTCCACGCCGAGCTCGAACACCCCCCTCCTATTGCTAACGTCATCAAGCAAAGCCCGTAACGTTAGACTCTAATATTACCCTATTACAAAAATATGTAATAATAACAAATGGCTAATGATACTTCTGTCCACAAAAACCACCCACAAGTTACGTTCACCCCCTCCCCCCACAGTCCACGCCGAACTCGAACACCCCCCTCCTATTGCTAACATCATCAAGCAGAGCCCGTAACGTGTTGACTCTAATATTACCCAACTACAATAAATATGTAATAATAACAAATGACTTACGATACTTCTGTCAACTTGAGCTAAGTTCACCCCCTCCCCCTCCCCCCCGCAGTCCACGCCGAGCTCGAACGCCCCCCTCCCATTGCTGACGTCATCAATTAAGGCCCTCAAAGTATTGACCCTAGCGGCTGCAGCGATACGTTCGCAGCGAAGTACTAGCAGGCCGCCAGCTTCGTCTGACACATCGTTCTGTGGGATACAATTTTATAGTAATAACTGGCCGCGCCCCAGGGCTTAGCTCCCGCGGGAATTTCGGGATAAAAAGTACCCTGTGTGCTATTACCGGTATTTTTCTACCCGTATACCAAATTTTATAGAAATCCGTCCAGTAGATTTTGCTTGATTGAGTAATAAACCTCACAAACTCACATCCAAACTTTCGCATTTATATTATTAGTAAGATTTTATATAATTTTATATTTATTACTAGCGCCCCGCCCCGGCTTCGCCCGGGAGGTACATACATAAATTGTAGCCTATGTCACTCAGGCATAATGTAGCTTTATATTAGTGAAAAAATTGTTGAAATCGGTTCAGTAGTTTCGAAGATAACCCTCTACAAACAAACTCTAAAACACTCCTCTTTACAATTATTAGATCGTAAACTATTCTCTGTCCATAATGTACGCTTTCTCTATTGAACAAATATTCCTGAAATTTCGCATACACATAGTTCGAAGTACTGAGAAGGACATAGGGTACCTTTCATCCTGGGAAAAAGAACTGCTCCGTGGAAAATTCACGCGGGCGAAGCCGCGGGCAAACGCTAGTAAAATACAAATGAACTCACAATGAGGTCTTCTACCGCGTCGACCAATCGCTTCTTCGTTTGCGTGATGAGCAATTTATTCTTCATCGTCTCTAAAGTAAGGGTGCTGTGCAGCGCTGCCGTATGCGCTAGTATTGACTGAGGGGTTGGACTGGAACAAATAATAAATATTAACAAGCTAATTATTTAAAAATAAAAAACACGACTGACGATTTACATAGCCTATGTCACTCGGAGGAATGCAAGGAATCTAACAATACCTCTCACATCAAAATCCGTTATGCCGTTCAGGACTTATGGTGGAATAAAGAACCTTACATACATACATACTTACATACATAAACCCTGAAAACATAACACTCCTTTTTTGGTCAGTCGTGTAATTACTAGCCTGTACTCGCGACTTTGTCCGCGCGTAATTTACTATTGTTTACATCTCAGGTTACTACAGATTTCAAGTTAGACCTTCAACGAGACAACAGTGAAAACCGCATCAAATTTGGTCCAGTAGTTTTTGCGTGATGCTCGTACAAACATACAGACAGAACGAAGGACAGACAGAAAGACAAAAATTCTAAAAAAAATGTTTTGGCTTCTATTGGCCCTATAAGAACACCTCGTAGTTTTTTTCCTAAATATCTCCTACGTACAGACATAGACCTGTTACAGTTTTATTATATGTAATGATGATTGATATTGATTAATTTTCAGGAATTTTTGTCTTGGCTCCGTAATTTGATGACAGTCCTATTTGGGGCTAGCTCAATCTGTGTGATTCATCCGTATTTTTTTTTATTTCTGAAACAAAGCATAATGCCTCACCCCGTATCATTAGTGTTGATACTATGGCTATCAGCCAAAGTTCGATCTGTGTGATACGTTATTTTATTATTTTCTAAAACAAAGCATAATGTAGTCTCACCCTACATCGAGGCCGAAGGCCGAGGCTCCGCGGCAAGCGAGGCCGGAAGCCGACTTGCGTTTAAATCGAAGCCTGGGGGGGGGGGGGGGGGGGGCGTCTCGTGCGAAAAGGGCGACGCCGTTGTCTTGCACAGCACGCGAGGTGCTTGCACCTCGCACAGCCACCAACAACTAGTTATTCTTGTAAATCTGAAATTTCTGTAACAAAGCGTATTGCCTCACCCCGTATCATTAGTGTTGGTATGTGTGTCGGCCAAAGCGGACACGATGGCCGCGCGTCTCTCGCACAAGAGCGGCCACAGAGCGTCGCCGCGGCACGACGCTAGTGCGGATAGCTGCTCTTCTGAAATAATATCATAAATATCAATACTCTTTGCCTGCCAAAACAAGATTGTGGTCAAGAGCAAACCCATATTAAATAAAAAAAAAAAAACATGATTTTTAGGTGTAACGGAAAGGGTATTACTATACATAGTAGAAAGATTCGTTAGCGTGGCTAGATCCTTTATGTGAAGTTTCAGATTATTTTCAGCACTTTTAAAAAGGAGTGTTAAAAAAATAAATGATAAAACGAAATCTTTGCCATGTAAACAAACACTGCACATCACTATTCAGGGTATTTCAATGTTAAGGTTGCCTATGCACTGCTCACACACAATTAACACAAATTATTTCACTTTCTCGGTTACTATGAAAACCTGGTACTTTGAGCACTATGGTGCGAGTAGGGCGCGAGCAGGATAAGGTCGTAAACTAGTGCATACTGCACAGCTGCCAATCAAACGCTCTAAAGCGTCATCCACACCCGTCGTTCTATCTGTATGTTTATACGTGCATCACGCAAAAACTACTGGACCAAATTTGTTGCCGTTTTCACTGTTGTCTCGTCGAAGGTCTAACTTGAAATCTGTAGTAACCTGAGATGTAAACAATAGTAAATTACGCGCGGACGAAGTCGCGGGCACAGGCTAGTAATATTTATTATTTGTTCCAGTCCAACCCCTCAGTCAATACTAGCGCATACGGCAGCCCTGCACAGCACCCTTACTTTAGAGGCGATGAAGAATAAATTGCTCATCACGCAAACGAAGAAGCGACTGGCCGACGCGGTCGAAGACCTCATTGTGAGTTCAGTTGTATTTTACTAGTTTTTGCCCGCGGCTTCGCCCGCGTGAATTTCCCACGGAGCAGTTCTTTTTCCCGGGATGAAAGGTACCCTATGTCCTTCTCAGTACTTCTAACTATGTGTATGCGAAATTTCATGAAGATTGGTTCAGTAGATAAAGCGTGAAGAGGTAACAAACAAACAAATAAATAAAGACTTATTTGCATAGACATTTGAGTTCGCATCGTCTCTCGTTGATTGAATGCTTTAAGCACAGAGAGGGCACTTACCTACTACTACTGCAAATGAAACTGTACATCCGTGAACACGTCAATGTGTGCGTCTTCATAGTCATAGCATCCCAATCCGCAAACGAACGGGGGAAAAGTGCGGGGTACGCCATATTGCGGGAGGGGCAGGGAGCTTCCTTCCTGTAGGTCTTACTCTCTTTAGTCGTATTTCCTCATGACTGAGGGTCGTGGTCATTATATGGAATGAAACACACAACAACTCTCTTGGCAATTTTAATGGAGTGGTTTGCCATTGCCTTCTCCATTTCACATCACACACTGGCTGATAATCATCAACCAGAATGCAGGTTTCCTCACAATGTTTTCCTTCAAAGCAAGCGGTGGTCGATGAAAACTAACATGAGTGAGATTGGTATACAAACTCATGTCCGGGCAGGATTTAAACCTGGGATTTTGCATCCACAGGCGGTCCTACCACTCGGCCACCACAGCTCCGCTCCTTCCTGTATGCAGTACTTATATTTCTGTGCATTATTTCTAACCTGTATCAGTATCTCCGTCCGATCTCGTGATGGCGCTGGTGTCGGAGGCGGGCGGCGAGGTGTCGGCGGACATGTACTTCTCTAATTTATTCTGAAAATAAAAAAAAAAATCATTTTTGGCACAAGCTTTTTGCCGCCATCAACATTATGGCGAATTTTTTTTTGTTTATGGTACCTAGTGATTATGAAAAGAGTAATGTGGGGCAAAGAGGATACTGGTTCGAAAAATTTTTTTTGGAATGTAGGGCAAAACCGTGGGGCAAAAAAAAGTTTTTTTATTTCTTTGATTATTTTTATTTAATTATTATTTTAATTAGGAACAGTACTATGTTTTAGTGAAATTAGCAAGTTTAAAAAAAAATATTTTTTCATTTATTTGTTAAAGATTTTTTTTTATAACATAGGGCGCCAAACGAGCAAGCGGGTCATCTGATGGTAAGAGATCACCGCTACTTTAATCATCATTATTTTGAGTTTGTTAAACATAAAGTAATTTTTCCTTTTCATATACATTCATGTAAATCCAATGTAAACATGTACATGTAAGCGAGAATAAATGAATTATGAATTATCATGTTAGTTAACTTTACCTGAACATCGCCGTCTTCACCAAAGCAGCACAGCGAGTCAGCAAAGGTCTTGATCTCTCCCATACTCTCCCTCTTTGCCTTTAAGTCTGCGGTGACATTCTGCATCAGCGTCGAGCGGCGCTGGAGTGCCTCCATGTGGTCCCGGGCTGTGTTGCGTTCAGATACTGAAACGTTGGATAATAGCAAGAGGGCTAATATGGCTCCTGTGACAAAGACCAGTTACAGTTTTATTATAGTACTTCAAGACTCACGCCGTGAACGCCACGAGAAGTGTAATGTAATAAGATACTTTTATATGTACAAATACAAATGACAGTTCTTACACTTCATGGATATTTTGTCCGTGAGCTGCTTCAGCTTGTCATGTTTGCTGCGGACCCTGGCTTCCATGTCAGCCACCTGTTGCCTGAGCTCAGTCTGTGGTTGCCACAAGGATAGAGGTTCTGGCATAGTTACATTTGTATCTCGCTGTAATGAAAAGAAATGCATTTATAACTTACTAGCTTTTGCCATGCGTGAATTTCCCATGGGGACAGTGCTTTTTCCCGAGATAAAAGGTACCCTATGTCCTTCTCAGTACTTCTAACTGTGTATGCGAAATTTCAGGAAGATTGGTTCAGTAGGGAAAGCATGAAGAGGTTATAAACTCACTTTCACATTCATAATACTAGTTAGGATTACACTTGGCCATGGTTAGATATTAATCCACACATTTGTTTCTTATATTTCTATCTGAAGATGCAACTTATGAAGATGGAAACATATATTCATCATACTATCAGACAATGCATAATTTAATTGTAAATTTTTACACATTGTATTGCAGTTTTTTCCTTTCATTTAGCCAGTTGATGAGTCCCAATGCTGGGCCTTTTTTTACAATGTCATGACCAGCATTGGGACTCATCAACTGAATAAGAAATTTTTAATGATTAGTTAGATGATTTCATCCATGGAGGGTTTTGCCGTAATCGCCACGCTTGAGCAAGTGGTATGGATGGATGAAATCCTTGGGGGAGGCCTTTGTCCAACAGTGGACGTTTTTCGGCTGAGAGAGAGAGAGTTAGATGATTACCTCATTAGACGGACTTTTCTTCCGCCACTTCTGGACATCATCAATGAAAACTAGGAGTCTTTTCTGTCTCACAACATCCTTTGGCTCCACACGCTCCATCAAGCTTCTCCACAATATGTAAGACTGGCCCCGGCAAAATCTAAACATAGTTTCGCTATGTAATTAAAAGCTAAATAACTCAATAAGGGTGGTATGGTAATCTAGTACCTGTTATGATTTCCCTGTGGTTTCAAACAATCATATTTAATACATATGCAATTTCACGTATGCTACATAGAAGTTTTACATTAATAATAAACTTTTTATTGGAAAAAAAGCTTACCCTGAAATCTTATCCACTGATGGAACTTTCTCAGGTGGACATCCCATTTTTAGCAGCCATTCTGCAAACTTTTGAGGCACTTGCTCCCTACTTAACTTTTCGTTATTCATTTTCTTAGTAGGTACCTATACTTATTTTAGCGCAATTTTCAGTTTCAGTAGACTTTTGAAAAGGAAACACTCAATATTTGTTTGAATCTGTTTTTTGACCGTTTGTTTGATTGATTTGAAAGAAACATTCATTTTTTTAAACAATCTGTCAGTGAGAGTGACATTTGGCGTAAAGCTCCAAATGTCACTCTGTCTTAGACTATAGAATAATATAGATTCGGCATAACAAGCTTTAGCAAACAGTAGAAATGCGGCCGGTCGCCATGTTTTGTTCTTGTCAAAACAAATACGTAAGTTGTCATTGCGATTTGTTTGTTTCCGAGTTTTGAAGAAAATTTTGTGTTGTTGTTAGGCGAATTTTTGTGCTTGTTTATTGTGTTCGAAACTGCATAATACTAAATTCATTATGGTTAGGTGCACTGTGTTAGAGTGCCGCATGAAAACCAGCGAAAAACATCCTAATATAACATTGCATAGGTTAGTACAAGATATATATAAAATATATGGATAGATTTATGATATTTTAAAAGATTTAGCTATTTGTGAGAAAGTTTACAAAGATTAACTAGCTTTTTTTATAATCATTTACTGTTAAAAGTGTTTTTTTAAGAAAATCATTCGTCACCTTATGGTTAATAGTGATGTGGTTCGTCATCCTCAAACAAATATCACAACATATCGATAGATGAATGAATTGTGATTTATTTTATTCTATTGAGATTTATGTAATAATATTTATTATAAGATATACCTATAGTCGGTTTCTTTTTTTTTTATGATTTTAGATTGCCAACATGTAAAGAAAGAAAAGAACAGTGGCTGGATACAATAGGGGACTGGACAAGGTATGACAATTGTTAAAAATATGTAATTTTATGATAGACAACATATAAATAAACACATTTTGCGACTTTTCAGCACGAGTTTATTCTACTGAGCTAATTTATTGGAGTTCAAACTTTTAGGGAAAGTTCATTTTCTACGCGTGACGTCATATGAACGTACGTTTAGGTATCGTCCAAACATCGCTTAAGAATGTGAATAGTTTTTTGCTATATTTTGGGAAATACTTTGGTTGTGAAGGTGATTATTTTACGGATGATTCTATTATTGTGAGATATTTTAAAGAAGCATCAAAAAAAAAAAGTTGTCCGGTCCCTATTGGAATCGAAAATTTGGATGATACAACCAAACATATTTATATTTGTTCCCTGCATTTTGAAGAGAAATGTTTTAATCGAACTTTAAATGTAACAAGACTGCACGACGATGCTTTGCCTTCGAGTGAGTTGTTGGTAAGTTTTAATATGATGATTACTCAGAAACAGAACAAAAAATGTTATAATCTATTCAACTATGTAAATTATGTTGATCTGTAATATATGAAATTATTAAATTAGGTAAGATCTATGTTTAATTTTTTTAACGCAATGATAATTACTCAGAAACTGACAATATAGTCTATTCAATTGTGTAAATAACGTTGATTTGTGATAGTTAGAAATTATTCACAGTAGATGAGGTGAAGACGTATTTTTTTAAGTTTTAATTGTAATGATACTTCCGAACACAGTAGCCTAGTCAATTAGGCAACATACTGTAAACACTATCTCTGATGTGAGTAAATAACTGAAAATGTTACATTGAACATACTGTGATTTTTTGAACACGAATAAAACCTGTTGATTTTGAAAAAAAGTTGTGGTTGTTTATTTTTTTGCGTTCTTTCCTTTTGTGTTTTATATTAAACCTAAGCTATGCACGCAAAACAGGTATAAAAATCTCTAAATATTTTACGCATTTTCGTTTCATAACCTTCATTATTCTACTGCGAAATTTTATTATGGCGAAGTCGAAGTGCATTTAATAGCTCATATTATCACGTAAATAAAAGCGAAGAAAGATAATAGATACACAACATAAATGTCGAATTCTATGAACACCATGCAATTCAATTATCGATATAATCATAATCGATAATAGTAATACGCGCTGCTCTACGGCAAGCCGCCATTTTTGTTTCCGACTCAAGTTTAGGTATGCACGATTTTTTTGTAGGTATGTCATGTCTATTCTTTTTTCTATAGTCTAAGCACTCTGTACAGCCAAGCCAAAGTTTGCAAAATAGGTACCTACAACCTAGCTCTGCTTCTACTATCATAGGATCCCATAGAGATGTTATCCGCGCATACCCGTAAGGCGGGTGTTACACGCTCAATCTCGTATACTTCCCATTTTTTTTTATAACATAGGGCGGCAAAAGGCCGATGGTAGGGTTAGGAGGGGGTGAAACTTGCGCATGGGTACGACTGACGAACCAATCGCGGGCGCCGGATGAGACCCGCCTGACCCACGCTCACCGCATAGACTGATATATCGTCTACTGCGCAGCTTAACCTCCAGCGACCTTTTTACGTGACGGCAACTATATCTCCGGTAATACTAATGCCATATGCGAGACTGAACGTCTAACCCACTGACTGATGGACTAATGCTCCAGACTGACGTCTGGTAATACTGATGCCAGACTGATAGTGTAAACATTTGTTCAGATCAGGCCCTTGATTTTACAAATTACAAATGTAGATGTCGTGCCTCAGTTGTGTCTCAAACGCCAAAGAAAACATAGAAGTCTTACAGAGATCTTGTCACTTTATTTTAATTTCTTTGGCTCTTGAGACACAATTGAGACACGATATTGACGTTTGTAATTAGTGGAATCGGCCCCCAGCTTCATTAGCTTGATCAGCTTCAGTCAGCGCTGTCAGAGCGCTGACTGAAGCTGATGGATCCATTAGATAGTCAAAAGAGCCATTTTCATCCGGTAATAATTTACGTAGTCATCTTCTTCCCCAGAATCCCGTAATTAGTTCAATTGCATAAAACTATGTCTTTTCAGTAGCCACGATTTAACCCAAAGATTTATCCCATCATTTCTATTTAAAGCCTGACCAGGAATATAAAAACCCTCGCCATGTTGCGGAAAAGCAATAGAACTAATTTCTTATACTGGCAACTAATTTAAAAACCCATCTGTCATTTCTCCTGTTAAAGTTTGACTTTCAATCAAGGGCGGATCCAGTAGGTATTTTTTTCTGGGAGGGGCCCCGTTTTCCATTCTAGAGAATTTTTCCGAGAAAATTTTAAGAAAGTTTCCGTTTGTTCTTTGAAAATTTCGAGAACGGCACATCACTTATGGTGGCGGATTATTTTTTTGGAAATACTTACTTGTAAGATACAATAGATACTATTACTACTAAATCCTGTTATTTTAACGACTCGAATCTTCATTTGATATGTACTGTTATGGAAGTTGCCTCCACAGTACACTATATACAATAGTAATCTATGCTCCACAGTATGTACATAAAATAGCAGTCAGGGGAGGGGGGGCACGTGCCCCCGTGCTCCCACCTTTTTATCCGTTACTGCTTTCAATAATATTGCAATATAAAACGCATAAGTGCTGCCAGGGTTTTAATATTCCTGGTCAGGCTATAACACGTTTTTTTTGGAGTTAGAGCTATTGTTATAACAAAAAAAGCTTATTTTCGATTGTCCATTTTTTTGTTGGCGTATTACACAGAGCATTTATAGTAGAGCTGTTCATAAGCTAGTAGACATGTCCCCAGTCGACAAACTTGAGGCTTCTAACTATTGGCCACCAGACGTCACTATTGTCGCATTCGCGGAGTTCACTTCACAGTGTCAACACGTATTACACGTGCCGAATAAGTGTCGAAGTTACGCGAAATTTTAGAGATTGTGCTTATTAACAATGAAGTGCTGTATTGTGGGGTGTAAAAGTAACACGCAGAAGAAGGAATCACGCGATAAAAGTATATCTTTTCACTCGTAAGTATTTTTACGTAATTTTCCAAATGTGTAGTTCATTAATTACGCCATCTATCGTTGAAAAGCAGAACTTTTTAGCCTGCTTTTGTAATATAATGTTGCCAGATGGTGAAACATTTACCATTAATTAGGGAAAATTTAAAATTAGTTTTCATAAAGTACCTATATCAGCACAGCATGACGATTCCATTGAAGAAATGGTGAGATTTCTCGAGGTTGTGCCTATTTACATATAAATAAAATAAACATAGATAACCTATTATTTATTTTCAGCTTTCCCTCGGATGTACAGTTTCATTTGTAGTAGTAGTACCTAGGTATATAAAACGCCCCGTTTGTATGAAGTGCCCTCCTTGTAATATTACTTAACTCTTTGGATTTGTTTGTTCCATTTCACAAAGTTTTGTGTTATTTGATGTTAACAAATTATTTGGGTACCTTCATTTTTAAATATGAATTTAATACCAATAAATATAAATCTACACACTCCGTTTTTTACTCAATCTATGATAGTCAAGGCTCCGACATACCAAACGGAGCCTTTAAAAAGAAATAAATTGAGTATGTAATGATAGGTCACCACAATTTATGTGCATTTAAAATTACATACACCCATGCACATACATACATACCTTATATTACATTAGTACATTATAGTACCGTCAGCTCTTTGTTTGTTTCATTTTTTACTACTAAAGACTTGGCCTATTCCTTTGATTAGAAATAAGTTCGTAAACACAATTATTTTTAAATTAGTTGTCGTAAATAAAATAAAAAACGCAAATATCAAAAAAAAATCTCCTACTGTAATCAGTATTATCATATGAAGATTTTTTTAATTTGCCGCGTTTTCTTAGGTCCCGCTTTCATTTTCCACACACTACCTGATTACACGATATTAATTAAATCTATCCTGCAAAATAAAATACAAATTATCCAATCAAGAACTACGCGTATTTTTTTTAGCAGTGACTAGCTTTTGCCCGCGGCTACGCTCGCGTGAATTTGCCTTCCTCTCTTTAGTCTTATTTCCTCATGACTGAGGGTCGTGGCCAATATATGGAATGAAACACATACAACGACTATCTTGACAATTTTAATGGAGTGGTTTGCCATTGCCTTCTCCATTTCACACACAAGCTGATAATCATCAACTAGAGTGCAGGTTTCCTCACGATGTTTTCTTACACCGGAAGAAAGTAGTGGTCGATGGAAACTAACATAGGTACATGAGTCAGATTGGTATACATACTCGGCACGGGCAGGATTTGAACCCGGGCGCCCTACCACTCGGCCACCACCGCTTCATTTCCCTTCCAGTGCTATCTAAAACTTCTTGTCTCACTTCTAAAATGACGAAGTTTCATATATATAGGTGCCTTTAGGTGTACAATTTTCAAAATCCAAGTACACATTAGTTATTATTTTCAATCTATGTTTTTTAACCGACTTCCTTTTAAATTTTGTTATGTATAAAAAATTCAAACTCAGATATCAGCTCAAGATATCTGAAAGATTTGATGCAATATTCCAAGAATTAAACGCGGGCATTAAAACAAACATACGCGCATATACATTGCAACTGATTTTTGCCGTGTCGCCACGCTAAGAAGATAAAAATACGAGAGTGAAGAAATAAATCCTACTATCCTACTAATATTATAAATTCGAAAGTATGGATGTGAATTTGTGACTTTGTGAGTTTGTGAATCTGTGAGTTTGTGAGGATGTTTGTTACTCAATCACGTAAAATCTACTGGACGGATTTCGATGAAATTTGGTATACGGGTAGAAAAATACCGGAAATAGCACATAGGGTACTTTTTATCGCGAAATTCTCACGGGAGCGAAACCCCGGGACGCAGCTAGTAAATTATAAAAATACATTAAAACTAATTAAATAATTGTCTTATGATCTGTAATTTCGATTTTTCATTTTATTTTAAGATTAAAAATTCGTGGTTTAAGTAACTATTGTGTTTTCAGTAACAAGCTGTAAATGTTTTTAAATTATAAGTAATGTATAGAGTTCATTAAAAAATGGTAAATTTTCGATATTTGGCAACATTTAAAATGAAGGTGCGGTGCGGATCCAGCCACAAAAAAATATTGGTCACAGGTGGGGCACAACAACCAAAAATTACTAGAAATAAAAACTATGTTTCTTTTGCGCAATAAACGTAAAAAAAAATCGAATGCCCCATATCTTATGTTTATCTAGGAAAGGTAGCCCGGGTTATCTTTTCTGTGCCATTGAGACAAGTACGCAGAAAACGTTCCTTTCATTATATTATTGTAATTTTAAGATTGGACGGTTATAAAAGTGACAAAACATTATGATTTGAAATGTTTGTGAAAATAATTTTCAAAGTCATCCAGTCCAGTTTGTGGGCATGCCCATCCCAGCCCATCATGCCCGCAGCGCTGAATCCGCGCCTGTCAGTAAAGCCATCTAGTGAGTAATAGCAGAACTCAAAACAGTTTGCGAAAGCTGATAAAACAGGTCGCGAAAATAATTCTGCTGCTGGCTAATAGGTGGCTATAGAGTTTGTTAAAATAAGATAAAATAAGTCGTACGTCAATGCTTTAGAGTTCATTTTTGAAGTCTTGTCTAAGCTAAGTATACGTCCCCCGCTCCCCTCCCAATGCGGACACTGTCTTTCATTTGTAAAATGCCTATGGGCACCTCCTCCCCTTCCCTCCTCCGTGGCGTATTATCAGTACGGCGTTTTTAGCGGTGCGGTGACTGATGGATATTCAGACTGAGCATGTAACATCGTCCGAAAGTCATCAGTTTCCCATTAGTCTATACGTGACAAGACTGAAGGACCAGACTGACACGAGACTGTGCGTGTAACACCCGCCTATGGGACAGACTCATACTAATACTAGTAAATTGAAAATACACAATATAATAACAATGCTACCACAATAATCTCATTATTAACAACTAAGACTTGTTTTGGGAGACTACTGATTTTTTTTTAATTAAATTGAATCTATTTGAAATTATTTTACAAGAGTTAGATTGTAAATCACATTCGTCTGGCAGTGGTGCACGCACAGTACGAATTGTGATTGTGACGGGAGTCTGGGGGCCGATTCCACTAATTAGAGCCAAAGAAATAGAAATAAAGTGACAAGACCTCTGTAAGACTTCTATGTTTTATTACGATTTCTTTGGCCTTTGAGACACAACTGAGGCACGACGACATCTACATTTGTAATTTGTAGAATTAAGGGCCTGCTCTCCTTTACATTGATTCCTATGCAAACCCCTGAAGTTCCAAACCAGCAATACATGGTTCAGGGATTACCGTATGTAACCCCAGAGGGTGGTGGTTGCATGACTACCTACATCATTTGGGTTGCTTATATTTATATCTCATTTTGGGCAAATAAAGCAAAAAAAAAGAATTGCTTATAAATCAAACTGGTCAAGCGAAAATAAGTGAAACTATGACAAAGACAAAAAATATTAAGTATCTTTTAATCTTTCTTACTGATATTTGTATAAAGCTGTCTCGTTCTTTCATTGTATTGTAATTTGTATGTTTTGTCTAGAGATCCTTAGTCTAAGGGTAGTTTAGGAAGCAACCGTCAACGTCACCACACTACAACTTTCGATCGATCTATTTTTTGTACGATCAGGCAAATGTCATTTAGAATCGTATGTCACTGTCAGAATTTCAGAAAGCTACTATTGTGTGTGTTGTGTTGTTCTTGTTTGTTGTGGACTACCTATCTAAAGAAATAAATTATAATGTTAGGAAACCTAAAGGAATTTATATCTGTAGTACAAGATGGGTTGAGTAGTAACAACAATTTGAGGCAAACACTGCAAGAAGTTCAGAGGGTAAAGAATATTTTTAAGGACAAACAGAAACATTCCAGCGAAGCGAAAGTGAACTATGGGTCTGGTGGTGCCTTATTAGAGAAATACCAAAATGAATGGGCGGAACTGCATGCAAACGCTGAGTCAAACTCAAATGCCGCCGAGGACGTTGATAAAACTATACAAGAGTTAAACGAAATTGCTAAAGTTAGGTTACAAAGTGCACAAGAGTTTAGTCAAAATTTGTCCCAATTACCTAACTTGGCTGCCTCAGTGGCACAGTGTATGGAGAGTTTAAGAAATGTACAGACTTTGATGAAGAGTGTAGAGGAGGAACTGGTCCTGTTTGAGGATATTGTGGAAAGGAGTGCAATGGACAGCTGGAAGTTGGACCATCATTACCAACTATCTTTGTATAAAGAAAAGAAAATGGGTAGGTTTCATATCTACCCCTAAAGTTTTCACATTTCCCTAACATTCTTTTATTGAATAGTTCTTCATATATTTTTAAGACAATAGTTTTTAACTCAGTTATTACTCCAGTATATTATTAGGTACATTTTTCAGAATTAATACCTCTATCTCATACAAGTCTGACCATATCAAAAAAATCAGCTGTTCCATACATTTTGGGTAAGTATTTATTATTTACTTTTTGGGGACGCCAGCGCAAGCACCAGACAGGTGATCAGTCCTCTCACGCCGGGACCATTTCACCCAATTCCCCGAGACCCGTATATGGTTTTGAGTTACCTTGTAACTCACATTGGTGGCGACCCACTGAATCTACCTGTTACTTTGCAGAATTTTAATAACTGACTTTTTTTATTGTAATGTCTGACCATACATTAACAATTTATAAAAAATACTTATCTTTTGGATGCGAAGTGTTTACATATAAAACTTATGAAAAATATTTATAATAATATTTGGATGCGAAGTGTTTACGTTTACAATAATTTTTCTCTTTACAGAGGCTCTTGAGGCCATCAGAAGTCAGCTGGCCAAAGACAACTCGGTGAAATCATGTGAGCGAGAGAGACAGCAGTTGGCAGAACTACAAGCAAAGAGAGAGACAAGCGCTGCAGCCTTCAATAGTGATATGGCCCGGTACTTGACCAGCGGGACTGTGCCAGCAGGTTTGTAAAAGACTTTTTTAAAACCCTCACATCAATTAGAAAGGGGTAATGATCTACAAATGTCGTAACAGGTTTCCTTGAACCATAGCTAAGGAGAGTAACAATTTGCAACAAGACTTTCAATAAAAAAGTTGCACTAGAAAGTAGTTTTATTTGATGATTCTGAAACTTATCTCCGACAAACGTTTCCCTGCCTAATTGTTCAACGACAGAACCTAACAACAAGAACGTTTCGCCGACAGTACGATTCATTTATGAGTGTTTCAACGACAGAATCTAGTTGTTAGGCTGTCGTCGGTTCACCCATAAATGTTAGGTTCTGTCGTTGAACAATTAGGCAGGTAAACTTTGGTCGGAGATAAGTTTCAGAATCGATGCTAAAAGGCACAGACAAATACATATATAATGTTTATATGATACACCCAGCGACGTTTGGGCATCCAGAGTTCTTGGATCACAATGCTGATATGAAACATTGTACGGTCCATACTGTAAATATACACTGTGATACAGTGGTGTAATAAAACTGGGTCCAGATATGTTCTTCTGTCCATACAAAAGAACATGTCTGCTTTATAATACTATTTCACCATATTCTAAGGAACAAATGACAATCTATCCATCTATGAAGCTCTCTCACTGTCATTATACTTATTCTTCTGAGGGGAGGCCTGGTGTCCTGTATGACAGGTTCCTCTGGACACCTAGTTCAGGCACCAGTTCCCCATAACAGATTAAATTGTAAGTGTGTATGTTCACTGTGCAAAGTTTAATTTTATTTTAGATAAATGTAAATGTTGTGGAGAAGTAAAGTTATTTTAACTCAATATTTTAATTTTGTTGATTTCAGTGCCTAAAACACCACCAAATATAACGCTGGAACAAATACAGCTGGATGATGACCGGACTGACCTTGAACAATTCCTGGATAGTTGAGTCTGTGAGAGTCTGTAAGGACTGTAAAAGAGCTTGTAGTTAAGAAACTTCCCAAAGGTAATATTGTTAGATTTTGTTATTTCATGTCATAGTTTTAAGGTTAAAGTGGACCACTGAAAGGTTTGACGTTAATATTTATGTAAATAAATGTATTTATTTTATCTTATTATTTTTGTATAATGTAAATAACCTACTACCTTCTCTATCCATCCCACAACACAAGACTCGAACTTACTTTGGAGCTAGCTCGATCTGTGTGATTTGTCCATAGATTTAAGAGTTTTTAATTTATCAAACACTAGCTTTCGCCCGCGGCTTCGCCCGAGTGAATTTCCCACGGGAACAGTGCTTTTTCCTGGGATGAAAGGTACCCTATGTCCTCCGTACTTCCAGCTATGTGTATGCGAAATTTCAGAAAGATTGGTTCAGTACATAAAGCGTGAAGAGGTAATAAACAAACAAACAAATAAACAAACCAACAAACAAACTCACTTTCGCATTTATAATGTTAGGATTAGTGTATTTTTCTTTGACATAGGTCCATACTTTCAAAATAATATTACAAACTTAACTTTTACGCTGCTAAATCGCTGAACTGATTTTGAGGAAATCGGTTAATTTTGTTGTATGCGTCTAATGAGCCAATCAGAGTAGTAGTGTCATGGGAAAACGGAATTTCCCTTGACACTACCGATAGTGCCAAGTATGAGAGTATAAGAAGTATAAGAAATGAGATAGGGGACAGCATGTGGGATGTAGTGATAACTACAGAATTATTTTGAACTCCTAACTGGTCAACCTTGCATGTCATATTTTAGGTGAATTAGTTGATATATTGGGATACTATTCCTATGGCGTATTACCTGCATGATAGGCTCTCGACGCATCACAATAGCAGGCATTCAAATCCATTAGTTTCCAGACAAATTGAATTGGAAAGTGACACACCGGTACACAAATCTCATATGTTGTTTTTACAATACTTATTAAGAAGCCAGGGAGACCCGCACATTAAAACGTTCTTTGAGTCACGCCGAAACCATTGGTAGCAATAACTCGACGCGATTTTGTGTACTTACGGAATTATATTGAAAACTAAACATTCATAACAAAACATTCCACGATTAGATTAGACTGTCAACTGAGATCTACAGAGTTGGACGTCTGACATTGACAGCTAGTGACACACGTTCCGTCTTGGGTCCTAACAAACCTTTCTTATCATAAAAACATAAGAAATCATGGTAGGATTGTTGTAGAATTTTAATTATTCTCCTTTAATATCGTCGACTTAGATTATTATAATATTCAACGAATAGATACCTTATTTAAACATTAGTTCTTTTAAAGAATATTTAAAAGTTGGTTTGATGTGCGTTCGAATTAAGCGAAACGGAGCGCGACAAAATGGAATGTCAAATCGAGTCGAGTCGATTCGCTCTCTTCCTGGTTAGGCGCCACGACTAAGATGGCTTGAGCAAAATCATTAATTTTTTGGGGTTTTTTTCACTTTCGCCGCCCTCGGCTTCCCGTCATGGGACTATAGTTTAACCTTTAGCTTTAAATCCGCGATACGCGCAAGGACACAGGGGATATTCGCCGCCACGAAGTTGTCGGGAACATGAGCTGTTGATATCCACGTGCCCGCCCGGCCATATGAATTGGCGCTTCCTGGAGTGTCCTCCCATCACCAGAGGGTGCGGTTCTCCCGGACCGTGGACCGCATGCCACGGCGCAGGCCCCGTCGTCGGCGACCCCAAGGCGCAACACACGGATTCTAACTTTATTTCCAAAGGCCGCATCGCCGCCTCCGATCCGATGTCCCTGTAGTGGCTCAGCGCAAACCTCGGAAGGTCCAGCCAGCGTCTATTATCTCGCATATAACGGAGCGCGCCGGAGCACCGCGCCGCTTTGATGTCGCGACCAGCACCAGTGCTCGAACCCAACGGATCATAATGGTGAACGGAACAACGTTCTAAGTGCGCACAGACGTTTGTGTACGGACCTGGCCAGGTACCTTATATTTGGTTTATGTTAATTTTAATTTCCTATTGCGGCAAAGACTTATCAGATTTTGGTATTAGTTTAACATGTGCCCGCCCTCAGCGGCTAGTGTGTTTATGGAATAAAATGCTATATTCTATCCCAACCATATTGTATTAATGATATCACCCTGCCCATGACTCCCAGGACTTAAGGCTTAATAGACAAGAGGTCCTTGTACTTCAAAAGTACGAGGCTCTATCCTGAGCATTACATCCGGCTCTCTATAAAGTAAGTGTTCGTGTATAATCGCACTGCGCAGGGATATTGCCCGTCTTCGCTTAGCTGAAGACCCCTGCGCACACAGCACCAACAATACACTTTTTATTTTTTTTTATTTTTTATACACGACAATGGCGCCCGAACTAATATATTTTTGAGCCTTTGAGTCCTGTGAGAGTGGCAGTTTTTTCTAAAAAATAGTTTTTAAATTTTTTAAACTCGCTCACTTGTTATTTTGAAATTTTGGTGATATCATTGACTGTAAAGTTATTATACTTTAGTGTTTGTTAGGTTTATATGCGACAGGGTTGTAAGCATACATTTAATACAATTCATAGTAATTATTATAATATTACTAAATAATATTATAATTAATAATATAATAATTAATATTTTATTTGGGCTTCGCTATGAATAAAAAGCATAGCGCTCAGCCATAATTCCTATGTAATCTCAATTTGAGAGCTAATTTATTTTTATTGACAGGGAGTAACCTGTATCTATTTAGAAATTTATCAATTATTATAACCTATTACATGCCCTGACACATATAACCTCACATTTTTGTCAACATGTCGGACGGCGAAAGGGAAGAGCAATATCATGAAGTAAGTGGGGAGGCAAACAAACCACCTACCACTACTACTTCCTCATTTGTTAATACACGACCACGGGGAGGTGCAATTGACACCCACCCACCCGGCCCTTCCACACTTAAAGCGTTACAACCCACATTGTCTCAACTAGGAGCTCCCGGTTTAGTACGTCAAGCCAACTCAATGGGTAGGAATACCTATGTTACGGAGACTAGGGAAGATGACGAACGCGTTATTCACATATTAAAGGAGGACCATTTGAGGTCGTGGAATTTAAAATTTTCTGGTGACTCAGACGTCACATATTTTTTTCTTAGAATTGATGATTTTAGGCGTAGTCGGAATACTTCAGAACATAAAGTACTGAAATGTTTTTTTGATTTATTTAGTGGTGGCTATCTTTGAATAGCATTATTAATGTTGCCACCGGGCACACACCATTTTTGCTAGCTAAAGGTCGGGAGATAATGACGGATGGCATGTTGCCAAAAAGAGGCGGCATTCCAAATTCGTTAGATGACCTTCAAATGTCCAGTCGTTCCGAAAAAGCCACGGCTCTCAATGAGATGGCAGACATCTTCCAAAAAGTTACCGATGCATTGACCAAAGCGTACAAACAAAACGCGGGACGATACAACCTACGCCGTAAACAACTTCGGTTAAGCGTAGGTGATATCGTATGGAGGCGTAACTTTGTACAGTCAAACGCAGCTCACTTTTTCTCCGCTAAACTAGCACCGCGCTTCGTGAAATGTAAAGTTGTCAGGAAGCATTCGGATGTTGTTTACGACCTTCAGGAGATAGAAACCGGTAAAGTTGGAAAATATCATGTCAAGGACATAATAAAAGTCTCACAAGGTGTGTCCCCTAGCTAGCAACTTTCTTATTTTGAACTTGGTTATTTTGGATTGGTATAACCAATCAGAGGCCTCATTTTTCACATATGACATGACTCACATGTGAAATTTTTTTGTCAAGCGTTTTCATGAAAACCAATTTCTTTTGTAACTACACACTCTAGGCGCCAGAGTAAACATAAGGATATGGATTAATACTCCTTAATTTTTGAGAAAAAAAGGAAAATAAGTTTTTTCCCTTATACAATGTCAGCCCAACGGCTATACATTTTAAATTTTAATTTATGTGAGAGCTCTCCATTAGTTTAAAGACTTTATTAGGTTTACAATTTAATTACTAACTAGTAAATTATGTAGGAATGCTAGATTACATATATTTTAATTAAATCTCAAATAGTTTTTCTTATTATACATAAGTAAGAACTATATTACTTTAGATAATTCTTTATTATTAGTATGCTACTTGCGATTATCTCATTAGAAATCCAAGTATGATTTTTTAATGCAGGGGAATTGCAGCGGTCTGGCCAGACGCTGTATTCCTGACACTCAACATAAATTGAGTTAGTTTTAGAACTCTAGAACATACATTTTAGTTTAATATATGAAATAGCATGAGTTAGTTTCATATATAGCTGATAGTTTTATATTTAAAAATATATTGCCGTAGGATAGGTGAATGTTTTCTCCGGTTACCCCGGCTGTTTCGGCTAAGTACGACTTAACCTCTTTGCCGAAAAGGGGGGTATTGTAGTGATAACTACAGAATTATTTTGAACTCCTAACTGGTCAACCTTGCATGTCATATTTTAGGTGAATTAGTTGATATATTGGGATACTATTCCTATGGCGTATTACCTGCATGATAGGCTCTCGACGCATCACAATAGCAGGCATTCAAATCCATTAGTTTCCAGACAAATTGAATTGGAAAGTGACACACCGGTACACAAATCTCATATGTTGTTTTTACAATACTTATTAAGAAGCCAGGGAGACCCGCACATTAAAACGTTCTTTGAGTCACGCCGAAACCATTGGTAGCAATAACTCGACGCGATTTTGTGTACTTACGGAATTATATTGAAAACTAAACATTCATAACAAAACATTCCACGATTAGATTAGACTGTCAACTGAGATCTACAGAGTTGGACGTCTGACATTGACAGCTAGTGACACACGTTCCGTCTTGGGTCCTAACAAACCTTTCTTATCATAAAAAAATAAGAAATCATGGTAGGATTGTTGTAGAATTTTAATTATTCTCCTTTAATATCGTCGACTTAGATTATTATAATATTCAACGAATAGATACCTTATTTAAACATTAGTTCTTTTAAAGAATATTTAAAAGTTGGTTTGATGTGCGTTCGAATTAAGCGAAACGGAGCGCGACAAAATGGAATGTCAAATCGAGTCGAGTCGATTCGCTCTCTTCCTGGTTAGGCGCCACGACTAAGATGGCTTGAGCAAAATCATTAATTTTTTGGGGTTTTTTCACTTTCGCCGCCCTCGGCTTCCCGTCATGGGACTATAGTTTAACCTTTAGCTTTAAATCCGCGATACGCGCAAGGACACAGGGGATATTCGCCGCCACGAAGTTGTCGGGAACATGAGCTGTTGATATCCACGTGCCCGCCCGGCCATATGAATTGGCGCTTCCTGGAGTGTCCTCCCATCACCAGAGGGTGCGGTTCTCCCGGACCGTGGACCGCATGCCACGGCGCAGGCCCCGTCGTCGGCGACCCCAAGGCGCAACACACGGATTCTAACTTTATTTCCAAAGGCCGCATCGCCGCCTCCGATCCGATGTCCCTGTAGTGGCTCAGCGCAAACCTCGGAAGGTCCAGCCAGCGTCTATTATCTCGCATATAACGGAGCGCGCCGGAGCACCGCGCCGCTTTGATGTCGCGACCAGCACCAGTGCTCGAACCCAACGGATCATAATGGTGAACGGAACAACGTTCTAAGTGCGCACAGACGTTTGTGTACGGACCTGGCCAGGTACCTTATATTTGGTTTATGTTAATTTTAATTTCCTATTGCGGCAAAGACTTATCAGATTTTGGTATTAGTATAACATGTGCCCGCCCTCAGCGGCTAGTGTGTTTATGGAATAAAATGCTATATTCTATCCCAACCATATTGTATTAATGATATCACCCTGCCCATGACTCCCAGGACTTAAGGCTTAATAGACAAGAGGTCCTTGTACTTCAAAAGTACGAGGCTCTATCCTGAGCATTACATCCGGCTCTCTATAAAGTAAGTGTTCGTGTATAATCGCACTGCGCAGGGATATTGCCCGTCTTCGCTTCAAATAGCTGAAGACCCCTGCGCACACAGCACCAACAATACACTTTTTATTTTTTTTTATTTTTTATACACGACAGGGATTGTGAGAGTAGCTGTGGTGTATGGTAATGTATTCTTCAATACTTTAAAAATTGCAGTTTATTGTAACCAAGCAAGCAGTGGACACACACCGGAATGGCAGTGACGCGGCGAGTACTTTCAGTGTGAAATAATTTTGAAGTTTATCTACAGTACTGTAAAGACCAGTATTGCTTGAATAACTCGAAGGGCCCGAGCAGCTGTTTAGGCGCATAATGTTGAAAGTGCAGACTGATAACCACATGGTAAAAGAGCATTATGTTACAGGAGCAAAATGGTAAAATGGAATAGAATAGAACAGAATAGAATACGTAGCGGTTTTTCTGACAGCTAATTAAGAAAAAAAAATAGTATTAAAAAGTCTCAACAGATAGCGTTTTATGAAAGCCGAGTCGTAATAAGGGCTGAACCTATATGGTGCGCTTTTTCCTGTCAACCAGAGGCATAAAAAAAATCACCTAACAGTTTGACAGTTGCACAAATCACAATATTGATACTTTTTAGATGTTTTTTTTACTAAGTTTTATTTTAAAAAAAAGCCAATCCCGTGAATTTTTGCTTTTTGTATGGAACTTTTTTCTCGCCTTTACTTAAGCGCCATCTATGAAGTCATATGGAACTATATTTTTTTTTAATTTGGGTCTCTTAAAATCCCTCATTGCCACAGACACTAAAACATTTTAAAAAAGATAGGCTTAAACTAATTACAAATTACATAATAATTAGTGTGCTGCAGCGCTGCAGCAAAGCAAAATGGCCATAACTCAGTGGTCTTTCTGCACGTTAGTACAGAAACACTGATTTTCAGTTATTGCCGTCAATGTAGGTGCGAGCGCTAAAGTTAATATATAAAGTAGATAAAATGGGACATCTACGTTTGTCATTTGTAGAATCAAGGGCCTGGTTTTTACATGACTGACCAAAAAAGGAGTGTTATGTTTTCAGGGTTCATGTGTATGAAAGTTTCTTTATTCCACCATATCCTTAACGGCTTAACAGACTTTGATGTGAGAGGTCGGGTATGAGTTGTCAGTCGTGTTTGATGTGAGAGGTAATTTTAGATTTAGATTCATTTTTGGTAATTTCTATATGAGAGTACTTTAATTTTAGATTCCTTGCATTCTTCCGAGTGATAATTGGCTGAGTTATTGAGTGAGTTGTCAGTCGTGTTTTATATTTTTTGTTAATTAGCTTGTTAGTATAGATAAACTTTATAATTTCACATTGGTTGCCGCGTTTCGCTGCTATTCCATTTTGATGAAGCAGCGTTAAGACGATTATTCCCAGTTGGCACCACCATTTGCTACCAACGAAACCTAAGGTAGTAAATAGTAGATTAATGGTAGTAATCATTTATATATATATGGCACAGATCCCAGGCTTGATCCCTCCATATTGACGGTCACGACTCTCCAGTGGTGCACTGGCTTACAATGGATGTCTATTACCTATTATTCACGTAAAATCTACTGGATGGATTTCAATGAAATTTTGTACACGGGTAGAAAAATAACGGGAATATCATATAGGGTACTTATTATCCCGAAATTCCCACGGGACCGAAGCCCCGGGGAGCGATTAGTATTATAAAATAATGCGAAAGTTTTGTTTTGTGTTTGGGAATATGTTACTTAAATCACATAAATTTTACTGAGTGGATTTTGATGAATTTTGGTATAAGGTAGAGAAATATCGGCAGTACCACATAGGGCAACTTTTATCCCGAAATTCCCGCGGGAGCGAAGCCCCGGGGCGCAGTTCGTGTCTTCCTGAAATCTCGCATACACATAGCTGGAAGTACGGAGAAGGACATAGGGTACCTTTCATCCCGGGATAAAGCACTGTTCCCATGGGAAATTCACGCGGGCGAAGCCGCGGGCGAAAGCTAGTAAACTATAAATTAACCAACACTATATTCTACTTCTATCCTGTCTGTTATTATTATGTGTAAAAGTGTTGTCAAAATAATATCTCAATTTTGAAGTCATCCAATGAAATCACATAACATTTATTTTTTATTATTTCGTAAAATATTTAAAGAATTCACGTTCTGAGTAGTATTTTTTTTTAACTGAAATTATTTTTCGTATTCAATAATCTCATAATAAATCCAAAAATACAAAAAAATATATACAAAGTATTTATGACTAGTAAAATGAGCACATTGCTAAAGCCACGGCATAGTTCGGTACGCGTCTATTACACGTTTCACAACATTCACCACAAAATCTATATCAAAAACTGATTGAGACCACTCAAAGTTGACGATCGCGTATAAAATGCATACAAAAGTCACACACAATTTACTTTAAACAACTCACACGCATTTCCACAATTTCAATCCACAACTTTCAGTGGCAAGTATTGCTGTAAAGTGTATAAAAGTAGCGTTGGATGCTTCACAGTCTGTTAAGATCAACGATTGCTACGTTTTTCTCATGATCGGATGAAGGTCTCCGCCGCCGTGCGCAGACATTTTCGCCTTTCCAGTTACGTGTCGTTTGATGCGCGGACCAGCGTCCTTTATGGATCCGGCTGTGTCGTCTAGGTCTTCGTCAGACGAGCAGTCAGACACGCACTGGGTCAAATGTCTTTTCTTCGGCGGGACCACGTGTAGTGTCCAGCGCATTGGACCCTTATGACCTTTAGCAGCTTCTCTGGCATCGTAATCAGTGTCCGAGGCGGCTCTCTGCTCGCTCTTCAAACTCCGTTTGGGTTTATGCGTTTGCTCCTTTTTTTCCCCCCTCGGGGGGGCGTGGAAGTTTTTTAAATTCATGAGACTGGTATGTCCTCTGGCATTTAAGTCGGGAAAATTTTGAGAGTAGATAACCACACTATCTACCTTTTCTTTATGAAATTTTGCCGGCTGTGTCTTGTTCTTCTGATCATCGGGGACGGATGGAGAACTCGTCGTGCGCTTCTCTGCAGAGTTTCCGCTGCTACAACTGGTGTTACTATTACTAGTGCTGTATTGCTCGACTGCCTGCTTTTCCAGCTCACTGAATTTTGTGTCTATACTCTCGTCTGATGCTTTATACTGCTCCAAAGCTTCTTTCTCTAGCTCATCAAATTTCTTATCTACATTAGGCGGTCTTATCCTAGCTGTCGGTAGAACAATTTTAGGATTGAGTTTTAAAAGACCGGGTGTTACTAATTTTTGTGATAATCTGACGCATCCAACTGGGGTTAGGTTTATTGGAGCAGGAGCGCTCATACTTAGGACAGTGCTATAAAGTCTCTTTTTCCTCAAACCCGTTTCCAAAGCTGCTGCACTGGTTGACGGTAACTGGCCATCTACTACTATTTTTTCTGTGGGCTTTTGTTCTTCTGTTTTATCCGTTTGTTGCGTCTGTGCATCTTCTGGTTTTGTTTCTTCTGATTCTTTATTATTATCATCAGTTTTAGGATCTTGTGATTTTGTTTCTTCGGGCTCTGTTTTTGCGGCAACTTTTGGGGTGTCATTCGTGCGTTGTAAAGTAGGGACTACATGTGTGAGTTGGAATCTGTGGTCAAGTCTTGGGGAAGGGTGGTCTCTGGGCCACCAGACGCCGTATCTTCTGTCAGGGCACCGCGCGGGCCGTTGTCCGGTGGGGGCATATCGGCTGACGTTGGTTCCTCGGTAGGGTGGGCAGCGGGCCGCGTTGGCGCGCATGACGGCTTGCACGCTAGCTGACAGCCGACCCATCACCCGCTGGCACTCCGTGATGTTCAGCTGGGGCGGACGTGGCGAGTCGAATTGGAACTGGAGACAAATAGTTTAGCTTTAGCTGAGGCATAAAAATAGGTGTCTAGGCCAAACAAAATTATTGGAACCGCGCGTAAGCGCAATATAACTTGATCAAGCCACTTATATTGATAGCAAAAAGATCACGTTTGGCATAATTCAAGTACCTAGTAGATAACTATATTCGATAGTGTTATAATTTATTACAATTTTATTGCAATTTAATATAGAAAACAGTCACGTACATACGTATCTCGGATAAATCATATAACTTACTAGAATTTACAGAGGTAGGTACCTATCATATATTCTTGAATTGCTGTCACAGACTCTGCCTTCAATAACCAAGGCTATAAGTATTCAACAAATATAGCTAACTAACAAAACCCAGTCATACCTTGCATTTAGGATCGCACAGCAACTGAGCAGGGACTTCCAAACAGTAGGCTGGTGGTGGGGGCGCCAGCGCTGTCAGTCGCCGGGGCTGGCGGCGTCTCGCACGGATCTTGCGCGAGGCTATCGGCGGGCTCGGCGCGCGGGTCGGCTGCGCGGGTGCCGGTGGGGACCACAGCCCGCGGGTGCTCAGGACCTTCGCCGCCAGGGCCGCTTCCTCTCCCACCGCCCGCGCCCCGGTCGGGCCCCAGCGCTCGCTAGCTGCCGATCGGTGCCCGTTAATTCTACACTCAGATACTACTGCTAGTATCATCTATGGAACTGAAGTTGGGTAGATGCTTGCTTGCTGATTAAAAGGAAAACTAAGACATTGCTTTGAGTTATTCTAAGCGTATGATCTGGATGTGACAAACCTAATAGAGAGATGTGGACTCTGACCGCCTCAACAACGGTACAAAACGTACTGGTAATTCATTTTTTAGGGTCATATCATTTGCCTCTCTGATTCTTGTGACCAATTTCATCTTAGAACATTACATTTAAGAATATTGCTATTGACGGTCCATACCTCTTAATCAACAAGATCCCAAATAAAAGTAAAACCGTAGAATAATTTAAATTCAAACGCACAAATCGTCATCAGCGAGCATTCTGTACTGGCGGCGGCGCCGAGGATACGCGCTGCGGTCTGTCGTGTCGTCCACCAGCTTTCGGAACCAGTACTCCACCTGTGAGAGCAGCCATGTTATATTATTCGTCATCATCATCAAAAGGTGGCGGCTGAAAATCAGTGCTGGGCATTCTGCCCAGCGTATCACTGAGTCGTCACCTGTTGTAACAATTACCATTTACCATGTTCTAAAGATCAAACGGAAACAGTGTTTAGGCCATATTTCCATCACTGAGTGTAGATTTGCGAGTCGTACTTACCTCAGGCAGCATCCAACATTCTGTGAGATCCGAGTTTTCGCAGCCTTGCCCGTTGTACCCGCGGCAGCTACTCCTTTCGTTAGCGTTTGTGTAACATTTTTCTCTACAACATAAACAACAAGTATTTTGGATAGGTTAAGGAAGTTGTATTGATGATAAATCTTCTCACAACAATGTGAATAAACTACCTATTTGGATTTTGTACGCGTCCGCACACAGTTGGATTGTCCTTCGACTTTTAACATACATAAATGTGTAGCGGTGGTGGTCAAGTGGTTAATACGTCCGCCTGTGGTCTCAGATTCGAATCCTAGTCGTTAAGGAAAATATCATCATGAGGAAACCTGCGCTCTAGTTAATGATTTATCAGCTAGTCTGTGAAATGCAGAAAACAATTGCAAAGCAAACAACTCCGTAAATATTAAAGTACTCTCATATAGAAATTAATTAATCTCATCTAATTGCATCTGAGATGCTCAAAAATTCGTAAATATTGTCAAGAATTTCGTTGCTTGCAAATAAAGCTGCCAGCCTGTTCGACAAAAGTCTCAATCTGGTTCTATTTTGTTGTTGTCAACGTAAAAACTCGTCACAGTTTGCGTGGCATCTTCTTCTTAGAGTGCCATCTACTTCCGGAGTATGGGATCATCATGACAATCTTCACTCTATCTGCTGCTGTGGCATACTATCACCAATGTGATTTCCGTAATTTAAAAGTTGATTGAATCAAATTTGACATGGAGTGGGAGGTCTATGAATGCCCAGCAGTGGACTTCTGGTGTTTAGAATAGTAGATACCTGGCTTCGTCGTAATAGAAATTCCCGTAAAACTGTGCCAGTCTGGATTCAGGTATGACGTCCTTCACGCTTCTCCGGCTACTACTACTACTGCAGCCGGCATTTTCTGGACTTTGACTCGATATACTTCGCTTTTCTGCAAGTTGGTATATTGTAATTACAATGATGAATACATCACGTCATATCGGTGACTATGGAAATAATCTAGATAGAATACTTTTATTGTAGGCGTTCCCCAAGGCAGACATTTAGGTCCACCCTGTCTTATGACAAAGTTTTTGCAGAAAAAAGTAAATGTTAGCTGCCAGTAGAAGACAAAGTTAAGATGTTGATGACTTTGTCTACTACTGGAACTGTTTTTGGTCTCTTTTGTACTTGCCTGTGGTTTCAAATTGATTTTTTGTTTGTACACTTTGGGACTGTGATTCTACAGCCGTCTCTTGTAATACTTGGGATATACGGCAATGTTGTGCCAAGAGGCGCTGAAACAGAGGAGCCGTAGATTAAAACTCGAAAGTCTTAAGTAGATATTACAGAGTGACTGCCAATAGGGGCGGGTCCGCCCCGGTAACAGGGCAGGTTGGAAAAAAATGCCTGAACGGTACCGGTGTTAACGGGGCCGTTGAAAAAAATTGTTTCAACGGCCCCGGTGTGTTTTTACATAGAGATCGATCAATCATAGCGATCGGACCGGACAAGTTTCCATGTGTCAAGGCCACGTGTTTTCTCGGTTTTCTCGGCAGTTCTTCTAAGTTCTTTACCTCTTTTTTAGGTGGAATGGCTAGTTTCTGCAAGAAACATCCCTCCTAAGTGTAGGCGAAGAGCTGTGGTTCCTTGGCAAAGAACGTGGCTAATCATATCACCACAGAACCTTTTTTATTACAAAACTAATAGCTAAGTAAGGTGAACCTATCTGTCCCATTTATTTTAAGTACTTCCACTTGTAGATATTGTCACTCCACCTATCTTTCCTTTTCTGCTGATGGTGCGGCCTAATTCTTGTCCAAAAGTTCTGGTTATCGTCAGCTCATTTGACATGTCACGTCTGTCACGTGTTAACACGTCAGAAGTAGAGCAAAGCCTGTGCATTCAGGTTTCTGGTGCTAGTTATATACTGACTGGTGAAGCATAACATATACATATTCACAGAAGATCCTCGCTTCTTCTTCTGGAACTTTTAACTGTTACTAAAAATCTTACCAATTCCTGGATATAACAAGTTAAGCATTTTTTATAACATTTTGTTTGATTTGATAGAAAAATTTCGCACAAAACTAGACGGTCTGTCTTTTTGATGCAAAACAGCTGATAATCAAAGTGACATGTGTAAAATGTTAGATTTTGTTTGATGTCCTGTTGGCTACCGACCTGGTTGGCTATTGTGAACTCGTCAGGGGGTTCAGTGGCCCATGTGGTGTCTGCACATAGGGCTATGTGTGCCCACGCGTACCGATCCACCTCGAAGCTCATTCAATGTCACACACTCATACAATCAACTATCTTTAACATAAGAACAAACTAATATATATCACTAAACTTCAAGAGAAAAATTAACGGTAAAACTTTTAATAAAAATGAAGACAATTTGAAATACATTGGCGGTTAAATCTACAATAACAAAATTTTCCTCTTTTTTGATAGATACCATGATATGTTTTTTTTTCTTTTAATTTAAATCGCTTTTCGAATTTGATTTACGTGTGAAGTTGTCATCGCGATGGCTCGGTCTGAAGTTTTGAGGTTTTATATCAGCTTTGACTCTATTGCTATTCTAATAGGTTCTATTTATTAATTCCATGCAAACAAATTTCAATCAAAAATTGGACCCCGAATTGTACCCGACTCAAATGTATCCATTACGCTGGCTGCATTTCCCCTCTGTATAGCCAAGGATATCCTTTGAACCAGGTACTATTTCGTATTGATTAATTCCATGCATGGAACTAATAAGTACTTCGTACAATAAAGTACAATGAAACTAATAAGTGCATTAGTTCCATGGGTTTTCAACCGATAGAGTCAAGCTTCTAACTCTGCACGTCACAACTTCACAAACTCTACAACTCAAAGTATGTGACTTGGCCATTTCGTTAGGTACTACAGGAACTGTTCTATAACAGAAAAGTATGGAACAGTGAACAAATGAACACCTATGTAACGGTAGCGAAACGGCCCAGCCACATATTTATTTTGACTAAAATGTAGAGTTTGTGAAATTACAGCTTGTAGAGTTAGGGCGTATAGAGTTTTTGGTTCTACATGAGATCTTGTAATTTTTTGACAATGTCTAGTCACATTATATAGTCACAGCTAGGCTATATTTTGCATGACAATGTTTTTAGTGGGATTAAATCAATTAATTAATCTATTTAAAATTCTTCCGTTTTAGTGACTGACAGACAACGCACAGCCTCGGCGTAGGAAGCTGAATTTTAGTATGTAGACTCCTTAGGAAGTTTTGGAGAGCACTAAGAAAGGATTTCCTGAAATTCCCACGGGAACAAAGTCCCGGGCCCATGATACTACTACCACTACTATAAGACAGTTGGCAACTTTCAGTAGTTTTTATTTTTCGTTGATGGCAGCCCAGGTCCCGGCGGCCGTCAACTCGGCCGTCGACGTCAGTCGGGCTTGCGCAGGGGGCGCCGTCGAACGTGCGCCACGCATGCGCGCTGACCTATGAGCTGGCTGAATGAATTGACAGCCTAAATAAAATTAAACAATTTATTTTAATTTATAAAATGAATAAGTATTCCAACTATTATTTAATGCTCATCGGACAAATGTTTATTATCATCGGTCGTGCCAGTGATCGTGGTGAATAAAAATAAATAAAGGAGTAAAAAAATCGATTAAATAAAGTGCGGTTTAGTTGATTTTCGATTTAGTAAATCGACTTTTTAGTTTTGCAACAAGTGCCGCTCGTTGGGTGATGGTGTGCCGAGTCTGTGAAACAGGTTTTTAGACCGTTGGCTTTTTTGTGTATATATTATTGTGTATGTATAATTTGCGAGTGCCCTCTGGATCCGTTAGTGATGCTGCAACTTGGATACCACCTCTCAGCCGTCGCATGGTAAGTGCTCAAACTTATGCAATAAGTATAGAACATGCTTTCACTTAACATCTTATTATAATTAGTTTTTAATTATCGCTTGTAAGTATAACATGTAGAGAAAAGTAATTAATAAAATATATAAGAAATTAATCTATTAACTCTTTAAACATCAACTAATTAGATATAATAATCAATTATAATATTATTAATTATTGCGAAACCATAAACGGTAAATATACTTAAACATACTGCTATAAAACTAAAATGTTCAACTTGAAACAAAGACGAAATAATCAGATCATCCAAATAAACAAACAAATTTTTGTCAAAAAAAGCATTTCACATTTCTTTGTCTCTTCCTCGTATTACGTGTGTCAACGGGCCTAACAGCTATGCGGTAACTGGTTGTATAGTTATATTACATCTGCCTGCTCTATCTTTACATTTACTATTTACACGCCGCGCTCGACGATATTATCTGTTCTAGGAAAATCATGTCTTCTATTTGGTCTGGTAACTTCAGAGACATTTGTCAAATCGTCAATTTGTTTATCACCTTTTCTTGAAATGAAAGTTTGCATTCAATTGGTGTTTTCTATTCTGGCCTTTTGTTCGATATAAGTTCAGTCGTTTTACTTCTATTACCTCATTCCTTGGTCAAGATCGTGATGATTAAAAAAAGAACAAAGAAATACTTATCTATGGTTAGTGTTTTTTGCAGTTTATTTTTCGTTCGGACATTATAGTCTATAAACTTAAGTTTGTACACGTTCTGCATCAAGTTTTTCTTTCTTTATCATCTACTAGCTTTTGCCCCCGGCTTCGCCCGCATGAGTTTCCCACGGGAACAGTGCTTTTTCCCAGGATCAAAAGGTACCCTATGTCCTTCTCCGTATTTCCAGCTATGTGTATGTAAAATTTCAGGAAGATAGGTTCAGTAGATTAAGCTTGAAGAGGTAACAAACAAACAAACAAACAAACCAACTCACTTTCGCATTTATAATATTAGTTAGGATTTAGGATGCAAGATAAACACATTACTTATACATTACTAAAACCATTTCGTTAAGTTAAATTTGGGAACTAATTCAACTACCAATGACATTCATAACATAATTTCTCTCAATGGCTTGCAGTTATATGAATCTGCTTATTGCGTTTCGTGCAATCATCATCGTAACCCAAATCTATGAATTCTCGTGATAGGTCAGTGATAACTGATAATATCTGCATACAAACTAGGTCTTTCACTAATGAGATAACTGCACAGCCTTGTAATACTCCGATTAGATAAGCCTAATTTACGGTAGAATGGAACCAGTTCGCCCTTTCTTTATTTACATCATCTTGTTTACAAATATTGTCGTAGCCAGAGCCTGTTTTCGATAAATATACAGCAGTATTTACTTTTTGCGATTCGCTATTGTTAGAAACATCGTCTTTCTCGCCTGTCCATGTTTATTATTATATTAGACCTTCTCTTTCATAAGCATCTCGATTTTTTTATCCAGGGTCTTTACGGGTTATATTCGATGCTTGTTTAGTTTTCAATAGTTGAGAACGTACCTAGTTGTAAAATATTTTCATTTATCTAAGCAGTCACCTTGACGCAAATTCTTTGGAGTCGCTCGTTGACAGTTGAAGAAAGTATGTAGATCGTCTACTGCGCAAAACCTTTAATATTTGATCCCAATACATTGTCAATCAGCCTGTAGGTAGAAACAGAATCATTTCAACGAAAAAGTCATTATTTTTATAACTTTTTTTGTTTAATTTGAGCAAATATTGTGATCCAGATACGAAAACATCGATAGGCAGTTTCAAATTATAGTTTCTAAGAATATACATAAATTATCCAAAATTGTTCTAACTACATGTGGACCGTTAAAAATTTATTATAATTTGGTTGTTTAAGTATGTAGATACCCAACTAATTTATGCTCAAGTAACTGTTTATTTTGCTTATAAACGATTCTAACTCCAAACTTTCAAATCTTGCATGCGACGTATCAATGATGTTATTATTGTGTTTTTCTGTTTTTTATCGTCATAATGTTTTTTATCTGCAGGTTATGGCAAGCCAACAATGTCAGCACGAGACAACATAACAATAACAATATTATTCATCACTAAACGCTTCATGGTTAATCCAATTAACAGCTCTGTGGGGTGAAAATGAACCTTATTTCACCAATTATAAGGTTCACTTTAAAATTTACAATACATCAGAGTGGCCGTTTCAACCCTGCTTTCATCTCGCTTACTCACTTGCATGCTCGCTTTTATTGCTAACAATCAACTACTTTTATGTACTAATAGTACAATATCTCGATGCTAACAATATTCTTTCTCGGAAAAGTCTTCGTATTCACATTCTTCTCCTCTTTACGAGTGTTTAGATACACTGGTGTCAGATTTTTAAGGAAAGGGCCAATATGAAATATTAAATGACAAATTCTTAACCATCTACCATTTCCGGAAACTAGTAGAAATACAGATGTGCCGAGAACAAAGGGCCAAGTTTTGCAATGTCTCGGGACCCATATCTGGCGAAAGAGCCGGAACGACCTTGGCCTATTTTCCGAATTGAAGTTCCTGAAAGGACTCTACGTTTGAATTATACAGAACTAGGGAAAAAGGATGAGAGCTCGCGTTTGTACGAACGTTACACAAAATTATAATGCACACAATTAATATGCAAGTCGTTATTTGCGAATTAGTAGATGTTATAGTCGAAAATATAAAACAAAAAATAATAGTAATATCAAACGAAAAATGATAGAAGAAAGATAAGATACTGAGTAACCTACTCTTAATATGCGTATAGATTAGCTTTTTTTAAATGATTATTATTTTAGTTTTGAAGATTGCCACTTACAATGAAAGAATAATACTGTTGGCCGTACAATACTCTTTTTTTTTTCATGTTTTGAGGTTAAAAATACCACTGGCAGTCAAGCATTTTGAAGATCCCTTCGAAATTCAAAATAAAGTAACGTCTTCGTGACGTCATCCCCTTGCATTACGCAGGGCGGGTATCGTCCCGGCATTTTGGCCCGAGCGACCTTGGCCCATTTCGGTCAACACCCTGGCAAGCCCGCCTTTTTACCAGCAGTGTCGTTTAGATAAATATTTTTTTAGATAGGGCATGGCACGTGTATACGACCCATGTTTTTATAAGATGCTCCCTTTGGGGTTATGCATAATGTGGATGTTTGAATTCATGGATCTCGTTTGAGCGTACTCCTATGAAAACTTTCTCATTTTTGGGTTCATTTCGGATATTTTCTTGGTAATAAGCGTAAACGATATGAAGTTTGAAAAAGGTACAAAATTTCCTTGCTTGTCATCATCGAGATATTATGTACTAACTTGTCATCATCGTATTCCTTACCTTATTCCATCATCTGGGGTTGTCGCAATAACTATACTCTATGCGATTCATATGACTTTGATTTATTTACAACTAGTATTAATAAGGTACGGCGTGATATAAGTAATAATTATTTTTGCTAGATTATTTTAATAACTATAATTACTTTTTCTGTTACAATATTAAGTAATAAAAATTGATAACTTTTTTCTATTTCTGTTTACTATTTCTTTTAACTTGTTCTAATTTTGTTTCGAACTTCTGGCTATAGTGACACTTTGTTTGCTTGAGTTTTTCTATGTCTTACTTTTTTTCTACCTGTGAAGATTTGTAATTGGCTTTCTGTTTCTTATTTACTCTATCTGTTCTAACTTCTTATGCTGTAAGTCTTCCTTAAATGTAAAAATTAATAAAATAAATAATAACTTATCTTTCCACAAGTGTCTGTTCACTGTCATACTACTAAATACATTTCTTACACTTTCTAACGTCTTATTCCCGCAGTCCAACCATCTCTTTTCTTAGTCTCCCTCTTCCCATATCTTCTCTTATATTACGACGAAAATGGTTTCGTAAAATACTGCTAGAATTAACATTAAATATTTATGATAATTTATTTCGAGGAGCATTTCTGAAAGTTTCCATTATTGCAACTAGAGCGTAGAGTGTAGTCACTATTGCAGCTATTGCAACTCATAAAAGATCTGGCATTAGAGATATTTCACGTACTTACTCAGGATACTGACGTAGCGTCTGGTGCGTTGTTGTGATAGTGAATTGAAGGGCTGATAGCTTATTCTATTTCTCAAATTAGTTCCAATGATGTTACACAAACCTACCTTCGATAAATTTTGGTACATAGTGTGTACACCATGTGTCATTGAACAGCAGAGAATTGACACTGCAAGGATTAAAATGTCTCTGGCAAATCATATTATTATGTTTAACAGCTGGTGTTACAGTTAGTCACCTGTGTCAAAAAAATACTGCCTGTGTGCTTACCTAAGTGTTTTGTTGAAGAGTCACAACATAATCTGCGTAGGAGAGAGAAGAACGAGGTTAAAAATAAATCGTTCACTTAAAATCATCATCATCTGCCTTACCTTATCCCATTATCTGGGGTCGGCACAAAATGTCCTTTCTCTCCACAATTTTCTATCCTTAGCCATAGTTTTATCCACTCCCAATACCTTCATATCCACCCCAACACAATCCAGCCATCTCTTTTCAGGTCTTCTCTCCCTCTATATCCACCTACTTTCATTAACACAGCTCTTCTTCGTACATGTTCACTTTAAAATATCGTTCACTTAAAAAATAAAATAAAATCCGTTTACAAATTACGTCCGTCGAATTCACCTAGTTACATCATGGCAAGAGACCTTTTTACGGCGATCGTAAAACGCACGGAGCTCGACTAATTTGCGATGTTTAAACACTGACCCCTTGTATAGACGTTAATTCTTCATTTTACTGAGAACAAATTACTTCAGATAACTTGCTTGAAGTTATGAAATGTATTATCGATCATCCCGGAATAGAGTCAATCGATTTGGAAGAGATTATTTTAAACTTGCTGATGTAGATAAATATGAGGAAGTGGAATCCAAATTAGTTTACTTGATTCCACTAACATAGTTTTAAGTTTTTACTAAGCATTTGTTCGTAAGAACAAATTAGCTTACAATAACCCAGCTATTTTACGAAGTCCTATATCTACTAAACGATATTATTTATTGTATCAGTGAGTCTAGAATAAAACAAAATCTATTTGGGAAGAGGTTTCTCTCAAAGTTTGAGAAAAATCTGACATCTATAACACATCCATGTTAGCGCCGCTGCTAGAGGCTATAAATGCCACTAGAGATGTAGAAATAAGTCATCCCAACATCCTGGATGTCTTAATGATAAGCTCAGATATAACGACATAGGATACTCATGAAACAAATCAGGCCTGCCTCATTTCCCGCACTCGAGCGCCATCCTGCGCCGTCATATTGAAAAAGTTTCGCATAATACAGGTTGAATAAAACCTCGCTCGGATAAAACAGCGAGATATAACAATAACAAAGATAAACGTTGACTAGATCTGCCTTTACATAATTTAAGAAAAATACAACATTTAACAGCAAGTTTGATGATATGAAAAACCACGGACTATATTTATTTAACTTCTTTACAAAAGATCATGTAAATGGCGGACTTAAACCTGGAGGCTTGGACTATAGGAAGAGTAAAAGCTCTTTCTATTAGCATAATTTTCACTATTGCAAGAAAACTTTAGATTTTCTCCTAGGTAGTTTAGGGTTGTATCTTTTACTGGAAATACACTACTACTTATACCAGGAGGTATTGGAGGAGATATGTTAAAGGACATGTTGAATACAAGCCGGGAAAGCCATTGAGACATTTAGGATCTTCGTGTATTTGTTGCGTTAGATTACAGCAATAAAAATTAACAAAAAAAGGCACCACAATGGATTCAACCTTAAGAATGTCACATAAATAAGGTAAAGACACATCCAGTGTTTCTTCAGATCTGTGCTCTTATGAGGCAGTTTACATCACGACATGTCGTAGAACGGATCTCCATATCACCGTTATCCGAAGGTATTGGACGGAAGACGGATAAAACAGTAATGGGCTGATGTAATGACTGAAATTAAATAACATGGTTCAATAAAATGGATTTAAAGAAAGGTGTAAAGAAATATAGCCTTTTTCGGTTTCATTGTATGGAACAGAAGTAATACCGCATTGCGTGGGGGTCTTTACGATGACTTGATTAATGACCATGACTTTACTTTAGAATGTGATGTAATATGTGACTTTCGCTGATACTAAAATCATACTTACAAGTGGTATAGCTATAGATATAAGTAGTGGAATAGCTATAATTGGAGTTGAAACTATTCAAATTGGTGCGCTGAGAGTTTCAGATCTTTTTTTCGTGTGTGTTAATGTCACTATTGTTATATTTTACAAGCATACTTAGGTTAATGACTATCGTGAACTATCGTCCTAATGATAATAGCTGGGGCGTCGACTTAACGGTGATGCTGACGACTACACCGCTAAGTAAGTTAACGCTAAGTTTAAAACTTATCCTTATTAGCATTACACATACGGAAGTGAATTTCTTTGTTAAAGAAGAAGACACAATATAATAAACATACTATACTGCACCTATCGTAACTGTACAGTGAAGAATCGTCGAAGAAATTCGGGAACTTGAGAGGTTTAATTGGGTTTGGGGTTGGAAATTATTAATCACACGCATTAATTAATCCATTTTGAGTCGCTTCACACAGCCCAGGAAGACAGAGTTCTGAAATTATTTAATATCTATTCAGATTTTTGGAGAGAACTTTCTAGAGTGTCAAGAATGAGGGATTTTCCGTGACACAAATTAAAAAAAGAAATAGTTCCAAATGACTTCATAGATGGCGCTGATGTAATGACTGAGAATAAAATTCCATACTTCAATAAAACATGGATTTAAAGAAATGCACAGAAATATTTTTTTTACACGACTGACCAAAAAAGGAGTGTTATTTCACACACACTCTGATGATGTATGTATGTAATTTATTCCACCATAAGTTCCTGATAAGGACTGTCACATTTTGTGAGAGGTATTTTTAGATTCCTTAGCATTCCTCCGAGTGCAACATCTATATATATAAAAGAACAAGAAAGATTTATCATCCAAGCCGGATTTTTCATGCGAAATGATCCTTAACTGTCATATTTGTTGTGTTGTCACAGTTGTCATAAATATTTAAAATTATTTTTTACTGTTTTGTGCTTTTAAACTCAATAGGTAGAAATGATAAAATGCAACGTATACAATATGTGGAAGTGTTTCATAAAAAAATATTCGTGGAATATCGTTCCTTCGGTAAGCAATACATGTTTTTTTGACGTGCCCAATGATAATATACAATTTCGTGTTTTTTTTAAACAATAACCATTATTAGACTTTTGAATGCTATTTATCAGCAATATCATTATTTATTTTATAAAGTAGTGTATTAATTATAACCATTTCATAAGAAATACTACAAGTAATTTAATAATTTCGTAAATAGCATAGATCATTTGACAGATCCAGTTTTGTTTACTATGGCTGGGCCGAATCAAGGCAAATATACAAATTTAGTACATATTTTATAAAAATCTCAGGAATTCTTTCTTGAAGATTAAAATGCACATTTTATAAAAATACTGACAGTGAATTTTATTTCAGGACAAGGAAAATATGCCAGAAAATAATACCACAAGAAAGATAACTGTTATAGGGACTATTTCTCTTACGTACTACGAGTACCAGGACAGTGAATGGACGCCAGCAACCATCAACATCATTGCAATGTTTTTTTGCACGTGATTTTATTAATAATTTAAAATAAATGTGATTGATTTAATGACTAGTATTTTTCCCAAAAGGAATAGAATTTCCCATCGTAAAAAGCTGGATGCAGATCCGTCCGCATACCTGCGCACTAACAATAAGATTCGGCGTCTCAAATTTTTGGTTTTGCTACACTGTACTGAATATAATTAATTATCTTAGATCCGACCCTGTATTCTGTCGTTGTGTGAATAATAATCTTAGTGTGTGTTTTTGCCATGCAATTTCAAATGACATGTTCAGTCTGCTTACTATTATTATATGTCTGTGCGGAAATGGCATTTAAAAAAAATAAAACTTAGTAAAAAAAACAACTAAAAAGTATCTATATTGTGATTTGTGCAACTGTCAAACTGTTATGTGATTTTTTCTTCTGCCTCTGGTTGACAAGAAAAAGCGTACCATATAGGTTCAGCCATTATTACGACTCGGCTTTCATAAAACGCTCTCTGTTGAGACTTTTTTGTACTGATTTTTTTTTCTTAATTAGCTGTCAGAAAAATCGCTCATTGTGTTCTCTCAAAGTTAGAGAAAAATCTGACATCTATAACACATCCATGTTAGCGCCGCTGCTAGAGGCTATAAATGCCACTAGAGATGTAGAAGTAAGTCATCCCAACATCCTGGATGTCTTAATGATAAGCTCAGATATAACGACATAGGATAGCCATAAAACAAATCAGGCCTGCCTCATTTCCCGCACTCGAGCGCCATCCTGCGCCGTCATATTGAAAAAGTTTCGCATAATACAGGTTGAATAAAACCTCGCTCGGATAAAACAGCGAGATATAACAATAACAAAGATAAACGTTGACTAGATCTGCCTTTATATAATTTGATAAAAATACAACATTTAACAGCAAGTTTGATGATATGAAAAACCACGGACTATATTTATTTAACTTCTTTACAAAAGATCATGTAAATGGCGGACTTAAACCCAGACTATAGGAAGAGTAAAAGCTCTTTCTATTAGCATAATTTTCACTATTGCAAGAAAACTTTAGATTTTCTCCTAGGTAGTTTAGGGTTGTATCTTTTACTGGAAATACACTACTACTTATACCAGGAGGTATTGGAGGAGATATGTTAAAGGACATGTTGAATACAAGCCGGGAAAGCCATTGAGACATTTTGAGTACGTGTATTTGTTGCGTTAGATTACAGTTTGGAACACAAAAAGATTTTTCATCTAAGGAAACTCACGCGGGCGAATGGATTCAACCTTAAGTATGGCTATATAACGTCATCAGGTAAAGACACATCCAGTGTTTCTTCAGATCTGTGCTCTTATGAGGCAGTTTACATCACGACATGTCGTAGAACGGATCTCCATATCACCGTTATCCGAAGGTATTGGACGGAAGACGGATAAAACAGTAATGGGCTGATGTAATGACTGAAATTAAATAACATGGTTCAATAAAATGGATTTAAAGAAAGGTGTAAAGAAATATGGCCTTTTTCGGTTTCATTGTATGGAACAGAAGTAATACTGCATTGCGTGGGGAACTCTATGTCTTTACGATGACTTGATTAATGACGATGACTTTACTTTAGAATGTGATGTAATATGTGACTTTCGCTGATACTAAAATCATACTTACAAGTGGTATAGCTATAGATATAAGTAGTGGAATAGCTATAATTGGAGTTGAAACTATTCAAATTGGTGCGCTGAGAGTTTCAGATCTTTTTTTCGTGTGTGTTAATGTCACTATTGTTATATTTTACAAGCATACTTAGGTTAATGACTATCGTGAACTATCGTCCTAATGATAATAGCTGGGGCGTCGACTTAACGGTGATGCTGACGACTACACCGCTAAGTAAGTTAACGCTAAGTTTAAAACTTATCCTTATTAGCATTACACATACGGAAGTGAATTTCTTTGTTAAAGAAGAAGACACAATATAATAAACATACTATACTGCACCTATCGTAACTGTACAGGGAAGAATCGTCGAAGTAATTCGGGAACTTTCGAGGTTTAATTGGGTTTGGGGTTGGAAATTATTAATCACACTCATTAATTAATCCATTTTAAGCCTCTTCACACCGCCCAGGAAGACAGAGTTTTGAAATTATTAATATCTATTCAGATTTTTGGAGAGAAGTTTCAAGAGTGTCAAGAATTGTAAACACTAATGAGATTGGAACCGTTTTTGTTACGGATTCTTTATTTACTTTTAAGAAACATTTATTCAAACTTCAACAATGTCCACATAAAATATCCATATTTCTTTTATGTGAGTAAAAAATAATCCTTAAACTCCTTTTTTATTAAAGATGGGTTTGCTCTTGACCACAATCTTGCCTGAGGACAGAGGTGAGGTCTACGGTGTAGCGAGCAAGCAGCCTATTCACTCTGGTTTTGAAGAGAGTCAGGTTGTTGTGAAGTCTATCGATAAACAAATAACAAATCTTAACTAATATTATAAATGCGAAAGTGAGCTTGTTTGTTTGTTGGTTTGTTTGTTTGTTACCTCTTCACGCTTTATCTACAATCTTCCTGAAATTTCGCATACACATAGCTGGAAGTACGGAGAAGGTCATAGAGTACTTTCATCCCGGGAAAAAGCACTGTTCCCGTGGAAATTCACGCGGGCAAAGCCGCGGGCAAAAGCTAGTTCAAAATAAATAGAAGATATCAATTTTCGATATATTCCTATAAGGTAATTATTTACATCAACGAATCTAAATATTAGTGTTTTGCTTACAGGAAGTTTGTTTATTATCTATCAGGCGTGTTTGCTCATAATGTAGTGATGGCAGTGCATTACTGGTGATTCCAAGCAGTAGCGGATTTAGAGGGGGGACGGGGCACGCGCTACCACGCCCCCCAGATGGCGTTTTTAACTTACCTACTGTTAAGATTACATCACTCGCAGTTCAAATCACAAAACAGATTATCAGAGTTGTTAAAATATGTATAAAATAACGGAAAGAACATGAGTTTCTAATGTTGTACATTTTTGATGTTTTTCCCTTTGGCCCTTTTATTTGTGCTCCCAGAAAATAATTCTGGATCCGCCTTTGATTCCAAGCACAGTTGGTACTTCACAGATTATAAATAAACGCGACGTTATTTTAAACTGTGAAAATAGGCTGTACGTGTTGAAGACTTCTATCGAGAACTGACTTGATTGTTTCTCTTGTGTTTTTTTTCTTAATGCTGAATTCTGTTGAATTCATAAGTAAATAAAATAAATAATCACAGGGGGTCCTCCTATATGTCCATATAGGATAATTACTGAACGGTAAACTGCTTGGACATCTATGTGGCGGTGACAGCGGCGAATTTGCAATGGTTTTGGGTAGGTAGGTTGATGTGCTATTGACTGTACTGATATCTACACGATCTTCACATGATTTTAAGTGAAAACGGACATAAAAAGCCTATGAACAGCGAATGTTCACAATAACAATCTCCCACGCGGAAACCGTTGTTCACATAACCTAGTAACGTAACAATACGTTATTGATTAGCGGCTCCAGTTCAGATAAAAAGTCATCGCGACTGCTTTCTAACCAGGTCTCGTGATAGGCATCTACTATGATGGGATGGGTCTGATGATGGGTCTGATAATTATCAGGACATATATCCTTACACGTAGGGTTGCCGAACGTCATGTATATACGACACTGTCACCCTATTTGATTATCTTGTCCCGTATTATGTAAGTAAGTACAACATGTTCCTCTTTCATATTTGATTATTTCGGCAAAAGACGCAGGAAAAAGTCATTTTCTAAGCAGAAGTAATAATAAATCAACAAATTAACCAAGCATTCTCGCGAAAGATTGTAAAGTCGGCAACGTATCAGTGACTCTCATTAGATTGTTTGTTGGTGTGTCCATAGACTGCCGTGTTGTTCACCATCTGGCAACCCGCATGCTCGTTTATTAGTAGCCTAGTATTACATATATATATAAAACAGAAGTAATATTTATAAAAATACTAGCTGCGCCCTGGGGCTTCGATCCCATAGGAATTATAGTCCCATAGGAATTTCGGGATAAAAAGTACCCTATGTGCTATTCCTGGTATTTTTCTACCCGTATACCAACCCTCATCGAAATCCATCTGGTAGATTTTGGTTTATTGAGTATAAAACATCCTCACAAACTCACATCCAAACTTTTGCATTTATAATATTTGTAGGATACTTACTAGATGAGAACTATAAACCATCACATCCAGTGTTATGTAAAAGAAATTATACTTCATTTCACACCTGTCAATCCCTGTATTGTTTACAAATACCCACCCAGCCTTGACTTACTGGCATTCCTTTGTGTCAAACACCACGACAATAGGCATTCAGATGACTTCAAGATGTTTAGAACAATTTCTCGGACTGCCCCTATGGACGACATCTGGTCGCAAAATGGCGGCATAAATTATGGCAACATTTTTAATAAAGAAACAAAACCAATATGCATTCGTGGCCACATCTGTTTGTGACAAGTTACAGTTGGTAAATTACCCTTTAAAACAGATAAACTAAATGTGTTGTCCTCATACGTAGCTGATTTCTCCCCTGTAGCATTACATAATGCATTTACATTGCGTTTATTTCGTTTTATTTATCGACATTTTAACACTTGCAAAAAACGCTCCTTGACCTAGAATCAATATTTAAGCAGACATGTGCCAATCTAATTAAATAATACTTGAAAATTCTGATTAAAAAAAACTTTTTCGTTTGACTCTCGTGTGAAATTTGACGAAAAGTAGGTTATGTCCTTCTCAAAGATCCTATCTCTACACCAAAATGATTAACAGTTCGAATCCATACTAATATTATAAATGCGAATGTTTGGATGTGAGTTTGTGAATTTGTGAGTTTGTGAGGATGTTTGTTACTCAATCACGCAAAATCTACTGGACGAATTTCGATGAAATTTGGTACAGAGGTAGATAATGACCTGGAATAGCACATAGGCTACTTTTTATCCCGGGAAAAAGCACTGTTCCCGTGGGAAATTCACGCGGGCGAAGCCGCGGGCAAAAGCTAGTTTTTAATATTTGAGTGGAATCATGTTGAGGATAAATTGGCAGAAAGAAACCTAGACCGGATTTTTAGACAAGCATTTTTCAAATGTTCTATTTCATGTAAGTAGTTCGTTAACGTAGGGAGCGTTAGCATAAAAAATCGTGATGAGTTTTATTTCAGTTGTTTATGAGTAAAAAGCAAGTTACCACAAACAACCTCACTACGGTTTATAATAAGGCTTTCCAGTCATAAAATGTATTTTAACGTTATAAATGTCAATATGGTTTTTATTTAATTACAGGAAATCGGGTTAATTTATTTGCGTGACTTTTTAAAATTAAGATTAAATAATTAACATTACGTACGAATATACATTATGAATGACTTCTTTGCCATGCTGACCTTTGAAGAATTAAAAATAACGAAATTACCCACACTAAAACATTGCGCATGTGCAATGTGCAAGCCTAACAGCAATCATAGAACGTGATTAGAATATTAGTAACTCGTAATAGATTAAAACTTGATTACAATTAGAGACAGGGGCAGCCAGCAATGCATTCAAACGATTATCTTATGCAGGCACATGCACGAGATGTGAATACCCAAGTTAGCTGCGAGCACTCGAATCGAATAATCGAGTGCACACGGTTTGAATCGATTAGCGTGTGACGTCACAGCTAGCGGGACTTGGGTCGGCCACCGATGGTCAAGTCAATTCAAATGTGTGGCGTCTGGTTCCGCTTTATTTTTAAAATATGCTAAATAGTCGCCGGATAAAAATCTATAGGTACTAATATGATAAAGTTTGTTTATTTGAACTCGCTAATGTCTGGACTGGAACTACTGGTCCGATTTGGAAAAAAAAATTGCCATACTAACAATTGCAAGCTTAATATTATGTCTATCTATCTATCTCAGCTTGTGTATTCTTGGCTATCCGGAAACCTATTCCCATGGAGGCGAAGCCGACAAGATTTTTCTTAATATTGTCAACTCTATAAAAGACTTCAACGGATGAATTTGCTCTAAATTTGAAAAGTGAGATTGCTGTACCAAATTATCTCTAGGATTTTTTATTTATTCTAGGCAAAGAAAAAATGCACTACGCGAACTCTAGGCCCATTTAAATAAATAAATAAATATATACGGACAAATCACACAGATTGAGTTAGCCCCAAAGTAAGTTCGAGACTTGGGTTATGGGATACTAACTCAACGATACTATATTTTTATAACAAATACATATATAGATAAACATCCAAGACCCGGGCCAATCTGAAAAAGATCATTTTCCATCTTGACCCGACCGGGGATCGAACCCGGGACCTCCGGTGTGGCAGTCCGGCGTGATGACCATTGGGCCACGGAGGTCGTCATTTGGACAGTGCAACTTTCTTGTACATACAAGAGCAATAATTGCAGTGCAACAATTGACCTTTAATAATTGCAAGCAACTGTTGTTTAGACCATGCGAGTAAGTTAATGCTTCATTTTTTTATTGTGCTGTGTAAATGGGCCTTTAGAAAATAAACTAGCCCTAGTTTCAAACGAAATAATTTAATAACAATTTGATTATGTAACTACATACGTATTTCTATAAAAAATAATAAAACATTATTTTCTACCTAAGTTGCATTAAGTGCGTTATCAAGTTTCTCGCGTATATTTATAAAACACTTAGCTACGCGATATGCATTATGGTCCGATGCAGTTGCAACAGAGTATGCAATTTTTTGCACGTGACCCTGCACTATCAACTTACACACTTGATTTATACATATACATATTGTTTGCTGTGAATGAAGTAGCAATACAAGTAGTGAATAAACTGCGTGATGCTAAATCTGCGTGGGCGTGATATTATGATATGATAAATCCATCTGTACTAAGTAATAATATAGTTGGGGTCCTATTGGGCAGCAATGTATGGGGATGAATACAATTTTGGTTAATGCAATGCCACATGGTTTGTTATGATATGTGGGTCCAACTGAGTTCATCGAGCTCGTTAACCACTCGCTATCCCGCGTCAGGGGGGCGGGGGAGGGGGTCAAGATCCAAGCACCCTGCGCTCGAAAAAAAATCTAGTGGCTACATTTGAGATACAAAGCCAAGTTTGGTGTCGTTTTCGGATAAATCGATGACGGCTAATTCATTAGGCATCATATTTTTGTAGGTATTCATAGAAAAAATTGACGTAACGTCCAAACTTATGTAGAACCAGTGTTACAAAATTACAAACAAACCCGTATTTCTTAGTGGAAATCGCTAGTCTCTGCCTACCCCCACAGGAAAAAGGCGTGATAATATGTATGTATGTATGTATTTCTTAAGATTTTTATAGGTATAGAAGATGAATTAAAAAAAAAAAAAATACCAAAAAGCTCAATTAATGTAGATTATAAAAACATATCTTTTATTACTTCTAAACATGTAAAAAATTGACAAAAGTCGCAGCATATATAGAGCACTGTTTTTTCGAACTTATTCACAAACTAGGTACGAGTAAGTCTGACGAAATAAATAGGTACCTAAATAATTGAATGAAGATTTATATATTTACAACTATCGCACAAAATTACAAAAATAATCAACAAATCGCATTCTCTACCAAGTCAACCAAAACAGAGAATAGTAAAAAGGGGTAATAAACAGATAGAATTCTACGTTTCTTCGATAATAAACTGCTTACAAAATAATAGAACACATGTTCAATGTGTCATTATGTTTTTATGTAACTTTCCACGATCTCTTTATTGGAGCAGAACAATAATGCGCAAATTAGCACGCTTTTACGATAAGTAGTGGGAAACTTACAAGTAGAAATGTTATTTGTCGTAATGAGATTTTAACTTGTGTTTTTTACACGACTGACCAAAAAATGAGTGTTATGTTTTCAGGGTTCATGTATGTAAGTTTCTTTATTCCACCATAAGTCCTGTCCTGAAGGGCCACCAGATTTTGATGTGAGAGGTATTTTTAGATTCCTTGTATTCCTTGAGTGACATAGGCTATGTGAGTGGTCAGTCGTGTTTTATATTTTTTAATAATTAGCTTGTTTGATGATTTGAAACTATTGAACTAGGATGGTAGTTGATTGGACTTTGACTTTGGTAGTTGTTTAAACAACTAGAGAAGAAAGAAAAAGGGTTCTTAGTATTCAAAGACTTAGGATCCCAATAAGCCTATTAAGGCGTTAGATTCCCTTTATTCTTTTGTTTTTGCGGGCAAAGCATGACGCGGGCACCCCGCACCCCCGCTGTATAATCACGCGCTCTCAGAGACAACGCCAATACACCCGAGCGCTCGAGTAATCTATAACATTTTATTCACAGTAAAAATAGTAGGTATGTCTGTAGGTATGGTGAATATATATTAAACAAAAAAAAAAGTGTGATGAAGAAAATAATTTTAAGAATTTTATCAGTTCGTTTGTCGTTGTCCGTATGTTTGTTCATTTATTTTAACATGCTAATTATTAGAACTACTGAATTAATTTGAATGAAACTTTTTATAGGTAGCTGTTGCCCGCGACTTCGTCCGCGTAACTCATGCAGTGACTTCATTAAAATCACGATAACTTTTTTTTAATTGAACCGATTTTGATGAAACAAACTGTAAATGTTTTCCTGATACAAAGCAATTGGTGAAAGTTTTAAGTAAATCGGTTCAGTGCTTTCGGAGATTAGCGTGATCATACATGAAGACAGACAGACAAAAAAATTAAAAAAAATTTTTTTTCTTTCTTTTATTCTTTATAGGTGTCCCTCTATCCATTTCAGTCAAAGTACTAAATGTACAGACAAAATATTTTTACTGTTTTATTATACGTATATAGATGTTTTATTATATGTATAGATTAATGATTTTGTAAATACAAAACTGACTTTCAATGGTAAGTAGATACCATTAAGATTTTTTTTTCTTTATTAATGAGAAAGTGAGTTTGTTTGTTTATTTGTTCGTTTGTTTGTTACCTCTTTACTAATTTACACACACACATATACATAGTTAGAGGTACTGAGAAGGACATAGGGTACCTTTCATCCCGGGAAAAAGCACTATTCTCATGGGAAATTCACGCGGGCGAAGCCGCGGGTAAAAACTAGTTAGAAGATACATTTGTGCATAAAATTTTCTTCCTTTATCCTTATTCCTCATGACTAAGGATCGGGATGATTATGTGGAATGAAACACTCATAACGACTACCTATTTTGATAATTTTAATGGAGTGATTTGCCACGGCGATCTCCATTTCACACGCGAACTAAGTCGCGGGCACTAGCTAAGAAAAATATTATCTTATAAACAATTCAGTAATATTTCACAAAAAAACCTTTCACAAATGATCATTAAATATCGCATTCTACTAACCTATCATTTTAAAAATGGTAGTATGACACACAAAAATTTTACAAATAATTTTCACTATAATTGGATTACATGTACATACATACCCACATAAATATTGTCACCCCCTTTTTCCCGTGGGGGTAGGCAGAGACTACTATAGGTAGGATTACTAAAATAGGTATACTATCAATAAACTGTCAGCTACACCACGATTTTAGCGCGCGCTAACGCTTGCCCTACTCGGCAGCGGCGGCGAGGCGTGGTGAATGAAACGAACGACCAACCAAACAAAGATGGCACTTTGTTACGAGCAGCGGAACGCGACGACGGTCGCAAGGAATGTGCTTGCTCATGCGCATCCGCAGATATTTTTGTGGTTTCATAGCTAATATCACATTAATTGGGCAGATAAATATTTAAATAATAATATTATTTATTTATTTCACCTGTAGTTTACAAAACTTTTCTTTCACCAAAATAATCTCTTGACAGAGTCATGGTTTTACAAATAAGGTCACAGCTAAAATAGTTTTTTTACAATGGTATGAAATGCTAGTCCCCCGATTCATAAAAATAAATGGCCAAGTACGAATCAAACTCCCGCAGCGAGGGTTTCGTGTATGCAAAGACACTTGCAAACCACATTTGAAAGACTTAAATATACTGACTTTACCCTCAATTTATATTCTGGAGGCATGTAAATTCATTCGAAAATATCCCGAATTTTACACAAGAATCGAAGACTTACCGCGACGATATCCTACAAGAAGGAAAAATATGCTAGTGGTGCCCTTCTCCAATTTAGGTCTTTTTAGGTCCGGCCCACTATGCATGACTATAAAAATCCACAACACTTTACCCGACCACCTACGAAATGAAAAAAAAGATACCATATTTCTAAGAAAATTGAAACTTCTACTTACAGAAAAAAGCTATTATTCATTGGACGAGTTTTTTAACGATAAAAGCATTGACATTCCCAAATAAATTGTACTCGGACATTCATTATACTATTTTATCTTGTACTATAAATTCTTTGACTATTACAATTATCGTATCAAATTTCTATTAAATTATCTATTTGACTTCATTATAAATTGTAATACTTAATTTAAATTAACACCTAATCACAAATTTCTTATTATAAATCCGCCTGCCGTTCCATCTTTCTACATTTGCTAATACCCGACAGGGTTCATATTGTACCTACTCCAACCAGTTACTGTACTAGTAGTTATAACTGAATGTATGATATGAAACGCAATAAATGAATTGAATTGAATTGAAAAGCATCTCACATTATAGCTCTAACTGAAAGACCAACTAGTTTCAAAAAGAAACTTTGCAGTTTTGATCCCTACATATATATATATATATATATTGATAGAAGTTTTAGACTTCTAACAATATATTTACAGTTTTCAGATTTATTGCTGTACAAGTACTATAAGACCTTTTTGGTAACCAAATTTCATAATTTTAGGTCAACGGGAAGTACGATAGGTTTTTGTGGTCTTCTGAATTTGCATAATTTGCGAAAATTTGCTATAATTATTCACGGTTATATTTGTTGATTGAGTCGACATATAAGTTTTATTATTTTACAGCTGAAAGAGACCATAAACCCAAGTAGAGTTGAAAATGACCAAGGTGACTGAATTTGACTGACAAAATAGGTCATTTATGGTCATTTTCATCGAAAGTGTTTTCACCGATTGCAAAGGAAGGGTAAGGTTTTTCACGCGTATTCTGTAAGTTTTTTCCGCGGCTTTGCCGGTTGATATTTGAGATAAAAGAATCTATTAGTCTCTTATATATGTACCTTAACAATTGAATTTAATAAAAGAAGTAAAAAAATAAATAGCTTTTGACAACAGTTGATCGGTCATTTATCGTTTTCAACTTTTTTTAATTATGACCGGTCAGATTCGGTCATTTTACATCTCTAACCCAAGAATTAGATATGAATTTCAATTATATACCTTCATGAGTTCTTGAGTAAATAAGTGAGCTAATGTAGACGTAAATCAGTTTTATAATTCTTTCTGTGAAGCAGTAATAGAAACAACCAAGAAACACGTTGATATCAAAAATTCAAAAACTAAAAGCAGTAAATTAACTACAGAAACAATAGCACTTCTAGAAGAACGAAAAACCATGAAAAATAACTCAACAAATGAATATAAAGAAATAGTTAATATAAACAAAAAAGTACATAAAGCAATTCGGAAAGATATTCGACAACACGATACAAAAATAATAACTGATACCATAGAAAAATACAGAGGCCCTAAAATCTTCCGGAAAAAAAAATCATCTCATAAAGAGCTAATAATTAAACTCAAAGATAAGAATGGCGACGTGGTGACTAACCGTGAACAACTTTTAAGAATAGTTGAAGAGTTTTATCAGGACCTATATTCATCAAAAACATCCGCACCAAACTCTTATGTAGATGACTTAAGATCACCACCATATGAACACAAAAGCGAAGATGCTATACCACCAATAGTGATATCAGAAGTTAGACATGCTCTCTCACAAATGAAAAAAGATAAATCTCCAGGTGAAGATGGGATCATAACAGAATTATTATTGGCAGGCGATGTAGTAGTTCTGAAGGTTTTGGTAAAACTTTTCAATAAAGTCCTATCCACATGTAAGATACCCAATGCATGGAAAAATGCGATAATAGTAATGATCCATAAAAAGGAGATACCACCCAATTATCAAACTATCGACCTATAAGCCTCCTTTCTCAAGTTTACAAGCTTTTTTCGAAGGTGATCTGCAACCGTCTTACCCGACTACTAGATGAATGTCAGCCCATAGAACAAGCTGGTTTCCGAAGCGGATTTTCCACAATAGACCATATCCATACTGTGAAACAGCTGATGGAGAAGAGTTCAGAATATAACCAACCCTTGTGCTTTGCCTTCGTTGATTACGAAAAAGCCTTCGACAGCGTCGAACATTGGGCCGTGTTTAACTGTCTCCATCGCTGTCAGGTAGACGCACGCTATGTGGATCTGCTGAAGGAAATTTATAGTTTGGCTACAATGCAGGTTCGTCAGCGTTCTAACACTGATCCCATTCCCATAAAGAGAGGGTGCGGCAGGGTGATACCATCTCACCCAAATTATTTACCGCCGCTCTAGATGATAGTCTTAAAACTTTAGAATGGGACTCCGCAGGTATTAACATCAATGGAGTATATTTGTCCCATCTGCGATTTGCAGACGACCTGATATTGTTTGCCAAAACTCCAAACGACCTCCAGAATATGTTGACAGATCTCCACGACGCATCTTTAAGAGTAGGTCTTAGGATGAACATGACCTAGACAAAGGTTATGTCGGCCACATCTGGCCTCTCAAGTATATCTGTACACGGTGAGAGGATAGATGTGGTTGACAAATATACTTACCTTGGTCATTGTTTATCTTTTGACAAGGAACTTAGATCAAAAGAAATTGATAGACGTATTCAGCTAGGATGGGTGGCATTTGGTAAGCTGGCAGATATCTTTAAAAACAAAGAAATTCCGCAAAGCCTAAAAACCCGCCTCTTCAACCAGTGTGTTCTGCCCACGATCACATACGGTACTGAGACATGGACTCTTACAAAAGGTACCATGCACAAGATTGCGGTGGCGCAAAGAGCTATGGAACGAGTCATGCTCGGCATCAAATTACAAGATCCGCCGTCGAACGAAAGTTCACGACGTACTCTCTAGAGTAGCAACTCTAAAATGGAACTGGGCGGGACACCTGGCAAGAAGGAACGATGAAAGGTGGAGTAAGGCTGTGACCGAGTGGTATCCAAGAGACGGAAAGCGAAGCGTAGGACATCCGGCTGCTAGGTGGGTCGACGACGTAAGGAATATTGCTGGCAAGAACTGGATTGGGATGGCCCAGAATAGAGAAGCTTGGCGTAGACAGAGGGAAGCTTATACCCAGCAGTGGGTAGCAGAAAGCTGACGATGATGATGATGATGATGAGTTCCTGAGTAAAATAATCTTGACAGACGGACGGACACGTGATCTTGTAAAGGTTTTGTTTTTGCCTTTTGAGGTAAGGAACCCTAAACACACGACTGAAGAGAATACCAAATACTACTAAATTTAAGTCTTGGCAACGTATCCATTGTAAAAAAAAAAAATACAATAATCATTTAGGTATAAGATAATGTGTTTGTAAAATCGTATATTTAACAATTGTGTAGTATTGAAGACTGTTTTAAAAATAGAATTTTTGAATCGTATTTTATGAAATGACTGTGAAACAATATTTTCATACTAATGTGAATAAAATGCTATCAGAGTTTGGGCTAATGTCATTTTGACTTTTTATACGGTGTGCAAAAAATATTTCAGAGAAAATTAATAATAATATGACTAAAATTTTTACCAATTATTCTTTATAGTATTTTGTTTTCTACTAAATTAATTAAATAAAAAGAAGTTATACACATACATACACACATACATACATACACACAGACGAACATATTTTTTAAATAAAGAAATAGATTCTTCAAATTTCGGTATTTAATGTAAATGCCACCAACCAACGCACCATGATCAAAGTTGAGTAATTTAGACATTCTTTATATCGGAAAAAACTTACTTAGTTTTTACCGGATTGGTTGGTTTGTTGAAGATAGATAAAATATAAATAATATTTTTATTGCATCTATTTTTTTGCAGACCATACTTGCGTCTGTGAGACCGAGTGACATGTTTTCTTAGTTTATTAAATTTGTACATCGATTATCAAATTACTAATCAAATTACTGATTATACATATTTAATAGGTATCTAAAAACTAGCTTTAGCTTTCCGCGGCTTCGCCCGCGTAATTTGTTTTAGGATTTTTACTTACTGCTGCGGCGCAGCGATTCGAATTGAATCTTGATCACCGATCATAGCTGACGTCATTTCTTGTGGTCTTGTTTAGGATTTTCTAGTTTTCGTTTGTAGTCACGAACTATTCCTATATCAGAACTGACAAATCACACAAATTGAGTTAGCCCCAAAGTTAGTTCGAGGCTTGTGTTATGGGATACTAATTCAAAAATACTATATTTTATAACAAAGCTTTTACCCGCGGTTTCGTCCGCGTGAATTTCCCACAAGGACCTTGCTTTTTCCCGGGATGAAATGTGCGTACCCTATGTCCTTCTCACTACTTCTATGTGTATACGAAATTTCAGGAAGATTTGGTTCAGTAGATAAAGCGTGAAGATGTAACAAACAAATAAATCAATAAACAAATATATATTAGTTAGAATTGCGATAGTTAGGATACATTCAAGACCCAGGCCAATCTGAAAAAGATCATTTTCTATCTTGACCCGACCAGGGATTGAACCCTAGACCTCCGGTGTATGGTGTCCGGTGTACTAGTACGGCGTGATGGCCATTGGGCCACGGAGATCGTCAAATGGAGGAAAATGATTTCTATGGATATGTATGGATATATTTTTTGACTTTCTGCAATCCTCTTAAAATAATCAAATTGCCTTTAAATAAAATAAAATTTATATCAATTTACATCTACAAAAAAATCCTTATCTAATAGTGAAACTGGCATAAAAATCCATAGCGTGGTTTAGGAGGAGTAAAAGTTTAACAGACGGAGGTAAAGTGACCTTCAATTATTCTTGTAATGTACAAAAGCACAGGTACAGCCGGCTGATTACTGTATGTTTTTCTCTATGCTACATGGTAAACAAAGCGGCAGGAATATTGACAGATGCGGAAACGAGCGACACGACCTCCTCGTCTGAAAGCCAGTGGCAGACTGCCGCCCGTCGCCCGCACAGAGCCCCGCTATGAAAAATGGGCGAATGATTTTTGTTTTATAAACATTAGTACGAAAAATGTTGCTCGATTTAAACGAAAATCTAAGCGATTGAAGTATAATAAATGGTGTCTCTTTTGATGAAAAAATTTTCCCGAACGTCATTGCCATTTCGGAACAGTAAGGAAATTATAAAAATGCATGTCTTTCCGTTTTTATTTTTTTTCATATAGTAGTTTTTATCTTATAATAAAAATAATCTAAACAAATGTTCTTTAAGAGTTGATAGTACACATATATTTTTTTCAGATTTTTCTGGCTAACCACAGCTGAGCTTTAGTCCTTACAAAAACACCATTTCACAGAACAACGGCAATCCAAGCGCCTTAAGTACTAGTTTCATGAAATGGGTTTCATGAAATTTCATCTTTGCGTCGATTTTACAGGAATTATAAAATCCATTAAACGATCAAAAACCACAAGGACAAAAATTCAGTTTCTATTGTTATTTCGATTACATTAAATTTTATTTAACAATAGCATGACAAGAAAGCATTACCAACTTGGAGAAAAGTAAGAAAGGTGTAACCTATTGCAGTTAAATCTATGGCTGGGGGCCATAATCAAGCTAAGAATAACCCATTCTTGCACATAAAAGTTGAGAATGAGCCATTTCTTGCCTAAATTGCCGTAATCACATGCCCATAAAGGCTAAATCACCTCGCGATGCTTTTTTGCAGTAACGTATATAACGTATATATAACGTAACGTAATATGTGACAGTAAGCAATTCAGAAACTAGGCTGCTTTCCCATTAGACGTAAAAGACATCAATCCTAATCCTAACTAATATTATAAATGCGAAAGTGAGTTTATTTGTTTCCTCTTCACGCTTCATCTACTGAATCAATCTTCTTCAAAATTTCGCATACACATAGTTCGACGTACTAAGAAGGACAGGATACTTTTCATCCCGGTAAAAAGTACTATTCTTGTGGAAATTCACGCAAGCGAAGCCGCGGGCAAAACCTAGTATAGGCTAAATCACCTCGCGATGCTTTTTTTGCAGTACGTCTATCAATACGTGACAGTAAGCAATTTAGCAACTAAGCTGCTTTCCTACTAGACATAAATTTCGTTATTTATAGGGATGCCGCAAATTCGTGTGCGTAGAATTTACCGAATTTACTAATGTCATTGGACAATTCGACAAAAAATTAATAGTCAAAATAAAAAATACCATTTCTAGGTTTACTGGTTCAGGAAAAATTGTCAATGGGCAATACGACAAAAAAACAAAGATTACATTAGCGCCAGTTTTCGAATTAGATGCAACTGTCTTTTATTACGCGCAACACACAATATAATAATAAAATAAAATAAAAAATAAATTTGACTTCTATTGGCCCTAGAAAAAAAATGGATAAGCTGTACATTTTTTTTCATAAATGAAGTTTATGTACAGTACAGAATGTACAGATATAGATAGTTAATAAAAATATAAAAGAAGAATCGGGAACAATCTCTATTCTCAAAGAGAATCATAAAATGGCTCTAGTGGAAAACCGCCCTTATTACCGTAATAAGTATAACGAATGTGTGGAATAGTTCTGTCTTGCCATATGCTCCTTGGCCAGGTGTTGTGACCACACGTCTAATGTCAGCGCAGCAGACCGTTGAGGCTGTAGGGTGACCACGGTTTGGGATTTTTTTTTTTTTATTGTTTCTCTTTTTTATTTTTTATTTTATGATGGCATCCGCGGAAGACCAGCGTCGTGGTTCACGCCACGACATACGCTGAGTGGAGACCATTTTGGTACAATTGTTAATAACTACTTACTCTTTGTACTGTTTTCATTTAATGTGTGTTTTTTGTATCAAATAAACATTTTTTCTTTCTTTCTTTCATGGGACATTATTTGACGTAAATAGTCAAAAATGGGATTATTTTAATACCTATTCAAATCATCCTGTTCGGCCATGAATGGTAATTTTAGTAAACGCTATTTTACTGGTGGTTGTAAGATGTTGTTACAAGATAAGGTGTTGCAGTGTTCTGTTTTAATTGCAATGTGTTGTTGTGTTGCAAAAAAACAAATAAGTGAATCTTCTACCCATTTTAAACAAATCGGGTTGCAAGCAAAGTCAATCTGATATTGGAGTTCATAAAGGTATCACGTTACTCACCTTAAACAAAAATATCTTTCTGAAAATATCTTTCTTTTGGACAATCAACTGGAATTAAGCAGTTAGCCGGGGGAAAGAGAAGTAGCTGAAAGTAGGTAATGTTTACCGGGGAATTCGAACTCACTATCCCCGAATCTGGACACTGCGAGAGTTAAATCTTGTCCTTAAACTCCCTCGTCGCCTGGCCACCCTGTGTTATAATAACCAGCGTTGCATCACGTCACGGCCGCCGACCAGCTATGATCGCTCCACTGCCAGCTGTGGTTTAATGACAGCCAGTACCCTCTTCTTGGGCAAACATGGCGAAACAATACGTTCTTATTTGGTCTAGTTGTTGTTAATTTCGGTTGAAATGTAGGCGTGACGGTCTCCTTATTTTGCTGTATTCTGACTAATAAACTGGGGGATTTAAACGGCCATTTGATGAACCTTATTCAGCCATACATAAAGTTAATTTTTAAATATTTAGAAAAAAAACTTTGATCATCAATCTGATGATCAAAGTCGCCATTTTAACCCCACTGTTCTGTTACTAATTCATTACTGGTCCTTCTTTGCTTTTTCAGAATTTGTGTAAACTGCTAACGGCACCGTATCTTTCATTGCCTGTGTATTTGTCATCATCATTATTCGTGTGCGGACTGTATCATGAACAGTTGAAACTTTCACACAGTGAATATTTCCTATTAACGCTTCACCTGCAAATAATAATGGTATGGAATTGGAGACGTGGTGGGAACATCGTCATGATGTCTCTTTCGTATAAACGTAGATAGGAAGTCGTCATCTATACATATAATAAAACAGTAAAAATATGTTGTCTGTACATTTAGTATTTTTGACTAAAATGGATAGAGGGACACTTAAAAAAACAATAGAAAGCAAAAAAAAAATTTTTGGAATTTCTTGTCTGTCTGTATGTATGTAAGTACGCATTTCACGCAAAAACTACTGGACGGATTTGAATGAAACTTTTTTTGTTGTATATCTATAAAGTCTGGGCAACATATAGGCTATAATTGATTTTGAAAACTGGAACACCTGATGAAGAACCATAACAGAACAGCTAAACTATACGAAATATGAAAATGGTGCCTTAACAAAAGTCGTTCAACCTAATGAGCATTTTCTGCTGACTTATAAAAATTGAAGATCTGGAACATGTGATTAATAACTCCAAGAGACCAGCTACACTATAACGTATATGGAAATGGCGCCTTAGCAAAACTTGATTAATCTGATGAGCATTTTATGTAGACGTATAAAAATCGAAGATCCGAAACATCTGAAACAGTTTGGAACACAAAAAGACTTTTCATCTAAAGCGAAAATCACGCGGGCGAAGCCGCGGGCAACAGCTAGTGTTATACTATAGGATCCTTTTTAAACACCAAGTTTATTTTATATAATACTAGCTTGCGGGAACAGTGCTTTTTCCCGGGATGAAAGGTACCCTATGTCTTTCTCTGTACTTCTAACTGTGTATGCGAAATTTTAGGAAGATTGGTTCGTATAGATAAAGCGTGAAGAGGTAACAAACAAACCAACAAACAAACAAACTCACTTTCGCATTTATAATATTAGTTAGGATTAGGATTGTTTAGGGTAGGATTAGGATTTTTTTAACAACTTTCTGAAATGGATAACATCTATTTTAGGTTTCAATCGACGACGTATTGCCACATTTGCCACAGAATACATAATAGTACGTATTGCGTAAAAAAATAAACTCGGCTTTAATAAAACTTTATAGCCACGCTGTGATTTAACTGGCAGTGAGAGGGGGCGTTGTCCTGCACAGACATGCGCTGGTCTGAACGATGTGTTAAGTAAGTCCGATGGATCCAAACAGTGAGTCACAGGGATCTAATCTCGGTCGCCGTTCGTAGGCCACGTCCATAGAAGATAGGGTTACCATGCTTTAGTCTGTTTTAGTTTCCTTTATAAGACGATAGGATCACGTCTTTATCCCTAACGGGGTAGACAGAGCCAAGAGTCGTGATACTCGAAGGCCACGCTTAGCTGAATTGTGGGCTCTCTGATGAAATGGAGATTCAGGTATAGTGACAGGTTGCTAGCCCATCGCCTATGAGTGGAGGGATCCCCAGTTTAAAGCCCTTTCCCTCGATATACTTTTGAAATCTACGCGGGAAGAGAAGCAGCTGGCACATTCTATGTTTTTTCTTCGCTCCTAGACCAGCATGGAAGCAAGTTTCTTGAGAAAGCTTACTGGAAATGTATTTTCATTCTATCCATGTATTTGAAACCGTTATTTACGTAACTATAGTATATTTTGCAAAATGTGCAAATCCTTTGTACCTTATGGTCACCCTACTCGCATCTCAATCGTGGTGGAAATAACCACAGAGTACATATACTGTGTCTGTTCCTGTTGTGTATTAAGTGTTTCTAAAATACAAATAGGAATTGAAGGATTTTGATTGGAAGTCAGAATTGTATTTGCATCCATGCTGGTCTGGGAAAGTAGAACTTTATCGCACCACCTTACTACTGTTGGTCTAATATTTGACTGGTAGTTCTCTATAATATGGCGTTAAGTCTACCACCTACATATTAAATAAAATCTATACATATAATAAAACAGTAAAAATATTTTGTCTGTACATTTAATATTTTTGACTGAAATGGATAGAGGGAGACCTAAAAAGAACAATAGAAAGCAAAAAAATTTTTTTGGAATTTCTTGTCTGTCTGTCTGTCTGTCTGTCTGTCTGTCTGTCTGTCTGTCTGTCTGTATGTATGTACGCGTTTCACGCAAAAACTACTGGACGGATTTGAATGAAACTTTTTTTGTTGTATAGCTATTAAGCCTGGGCAACATATAGGCTATAATTCATTTTGAAAATTGGAACACCTGATGAAGAACCATAACGGAACAGCTAAACTATAAGTAATATGGAAATGGTGCCTTAACAAAAATCGTTCAACCTGATGAGCATTTTCTGCCGACGTATAAAAATTGAAGATCTGGAACATCTGATGAAAAGCTCCAAGAGACCAGCTACACTGTGCAGAACAACTACGCTCTGCTGCCAGAAAATGTGCGCAGAGAGAATCCGGACAAACGAAGCGGCGGGAAGAATTCGGTACCGGAACTTCACCGGGAAAAAACCACCGGTAAAAATAAGTACCGGGAAAAAATCTCCACGCGGCACCACGTTTGCCCGACTAAAACCTAACTAACTTAACGCAGTCTGCTACCACCGTAGCTTATGAAGGGAGCTACAGGGCCCTATATGATAACCTAACCTATAAATTAATTACAATGGAAAACCACTTACCAAGCTAAATCTTCTTTTTCTTCGGATCCAAACTTGAGTGTCTTCGGGAAGGGGGAATTCCTAATCACCCTACCTAACCCATGAGATCTCAATTCCCCAAAACACATAAATAGATTTCTTCCCGAAATCGGCTCGGCAACAGATAGCTGTGAGCGAGCAGCCACGCGTCACATCCCACAGGAGAAAGTCACAATGACGGGTACACAAACACAAAGTTCAATAGTTATTTAACAAACAGGAAATTCACAAATACAACTCAAGTTAATTAGCAATCAAAGAACGCGGGCCCTCTCGCGTATTAAAAATCAAACCGATATCGCATGGGACAATGGCGACCGTCCGCGAGCCATCTTACGCGAGCAATGTGAGAACCCCAAAACGCCTGGCGGCGATAACAGGAAACGCCTGCGTTTAGTTTTACCCAATATATTACAAACATCCCCCCGTCCCGGTCTGAGAAGCAGACCGCTAGCTTACTCTACGGGAAGGCGGGCGAGAGAGGTCACACCTCTCCTTAAAATCGAACCGTCGACCAACACCTCAGCCACACGCGGAGTGCCATCTCCGCCAAGAATCAAACGTAATATGCGAGCTCGTCGCCAAAGCAATGAGGGCAAATTTGCCTCTTTTAACAATACTAAATCACCCTCCCTGGGAGAGCTCAGTCCTGTCTGTCCACTTCACTCTTTGCTGCAGCAAATGCAAATATTCAAGCGACCAGCGACGCCAAAAGTCCTGGCTCATTTGCTGCAACATTTGAAAACGCGACAACCGATATACGCGTTCATCCTTCCACGGGTATTCGGGCAGGGCATTCAACGGCCCTCCCACCAAAAAATGACCAGGGGTGAGAGCTTCCAAGTCATTTGGATCTGGAGATAGCGGACAGAGAGGACGAGAGTTGAGGACCGCCTCAACTTTACAAAACACTGTGGCCAGCTCTTCAAAAGTTAGAGCCGTTTCTCCGATAATGCGGCGGAGGTGGGTCTTTGCGGATTTCACAGCCGCTTCAAAAATCCCTCCCCAATGGGGGCAACTTGGGGGACTAAACTTCCAGGTTATTCCCCTTTGGGCAGCAATTTGACTTAAACTAGTACAATTTTTATCAATAAACACAGAAACATCCTTAAGATAATTTACAGTTCCTTTATAGTTTGTGCCATTGTCAGACCTAATAAGGGAAGGTAGACCTCGACGCGAAACAAAGCGATCCAACGCGGCGACGAAGGCCCCGTAGTCAGAGCCGATACCACCTCCAAATGGACAGCCTTGGTGGCCAAACAAACAAATACACACAAATAGCCCTTCACAATACGGGCATTACGAAAGGGAGAAGCCTTGATCGAAAAGGGACCGGCAAAATCGGTTCCAACGCCGTCAAACGGTCTCGAAGGTCGGATTCGATCAGCGGGCAAATCACCCATCTGTGGTTGCATCGTGGATGCCTTCAACCTATAACATGCAATACATCGAAACAGGACACTACGGATTGCTCTTCGGGCAGACAAAATCCAAAACTCGCGTTGCAAAATAGCCAACAAAGCATTGCACCCAGCATGGGCGTTACGAATGTGTCGATCAGACACCAAAAGCTGCACCAAGGGTCCGCCCTTGGGCAACAACAGAGGATGGCGAGTCTCATATGGAAGATCCGCCTTCCGGAGCCTGCCTCCAACCCGAAGAAGCCCATCCGAGTCGATGTACGGGTTCAAACGAGCGACCGCGCCCTTCAACTTAGCGCGTCCGTCGCGCAAGATACGAAGCTCTGACTCAAACCGTCCGGTCTGCACGACACGGACCCAATGCAACAATGCGCTCCGGCGCTCTTCTGCACCTGCAATCGGCTCCAACCGCTTTGCCTGTGGGTTTCTACAATTATGTATGAAACGCTTAATCCAACTGGTGACACCCAGAAGCTTATCCAAGCTGCTATACCGAGCAAGTAGCCAATCCGGCTCCGACGTCGTCTCAGCGACTACAGCATGTACACGGAGCCCAGTCAAACTCAAAGAAGTAACATCTGTCTGACAGACAGGCCAAGAAGTTTCTGATCCCATCAGCCACTCTGGACCCCACCAGAGCGGGTGTGACACCAATTCTGGTGCCGTACAACCTCGGGAGGCACAGTCCGCTGGGTTAAGCTCTCCCGGCACATGTCTCCATGTTATATCAATTCCGATATTCTGGATTTGGGAAACCCTGTTTCCAACAAAAACCTCCAAGGTATGTGGGGCCGCGCGCAACCATGCAAGCGCGACCTGGCTATCCGACCAGGCGAAGATGTCCCGTATCTCGACCGTGGCCGCCAGCTCACTGGCAACGTGATGCAACAATTTAGAAAGAAGGTGAGCTCCACTCAACTCAAGCTTGGGAATAGTCAGCCTAGTCCTGATGGGGGCGACCTTGCTCTTCCCTAACAAAAGCGAGACATTGACCCGGCCATCGGCGTCAACTGTCCGCATATAGACTGACGCGGCGTAGCCTCGCTCCGACGCGTCACAAAAGCCATGCAGGCTGGCTCGATATTTCCCGGGGGGCAATATTCGACGAGGCAAGGCAATCCGATTGACTTCCTTAATCGATGAAAACAACTCGAGCCAATCATCCAATGGAGGACCAAACAGCGGCTCGTCCCACGAGACGCCCAAAGTCCAAAGTCTCTGAAGAAGACACTTTGCAGAGAATATCACTGGACTGATCCAACCGCTTGGATCGAACATACGGGCTATTACGGACAACACCGTTCTCTTAGTCCAGACTTTTGGTACTTCCAAGTCCACTTGGAATGTGAAAATATCGGTTAGCGGCTGGTACTGCATGCCCAGCACCGCTATCCTGTTGGGATCATCCACATCCTCAAACAGGTGAGGGTTCTGTTGGTGATCCTCCGGGATCCCTTCTAGAACTTTAGGCTCATTAGACAACCACTTACGTAGCTCGTAGCCACCTGTCTTCAATATTTCAATCAATTCATCCCGCAGTAGGAGGGCCTCCTCAATACTTTGGGCTCCGGTGCACACGTCATCAACATACAAGTCACGTGACAGCACGGAAGCCCCACGGGGAAAGCGGATCCGTTCCCGCTCTGCCAATTCAAGCAATGATCTGATGGCGATATAGGGACTAGATTTCAAACCATACGTGTTTGTGTTGAGTTCATACACCGTCACAGGATCCTCCAGGGCGCTCACGCCAGAGTATCAACTGGAATCGCCTGTCCTCAGGATGTATGACTGTCTGGCGGAACATCATCCGGATGTCCGCACCAAAAACCACTTGATGTCTTCTAAAGTTCAAGATGATGTCAATTATGTCCCTATGCAATTTGGGACCCGAATGCAAACACAGATTCAACGAAACCCCGTTCGAAGTGGGTGCGGACCCATCAAAGACAGTCCGCAACTTGCCCGTTGAGGCCTTCACCACCGCGTGGTGGGGCAAAAAATAATGCTCAGTTGAGCTCCAATCGACTCGAGCCGGAGACATGTGACCCAAATCCTCGTACTCGCGCATAAATTCAATATATTTATCGCGAAGTACGTGGTCACGCTGCATACGTCGCTCCATGGACAGCAGTCGTTTCTCCGCAAGCGCCCTACTTTGCCCTAGGCTAGGACGAGAGGCAACAAAGGGTAACCTAGTTACAAACCGACCGGAGGGCAACCTCTCCGTGGTCGATCGAAAAAGGGCTTCGCACTCAGCGTGTTCCGGATCCATCCTGGAACTCATAGGTGGCTCCTCCACCTCCCAAAACCTTTGCATGGTCTTGGCCAAGGACGCAGATGCGACAACCGGTGGCTCCTCCGCGGTGCCATTATCAAACACAGGGCCCATCAGGGCAAAACCAAAAATCGTAGACACTGCCATCAGTGAAGACGAACCCAGAGCCTTCTGTGTACCCAACAAAATCCAACCCAATACGTCCGAGCCCAGGAGCAAGTCCACTGGGCCGGGATGAAAGACAAAGGGGTCGGCCAAATCCAGACCCGAAACCAAAGACAACACACCCGGCGGTATGTCTGTCGAGGGGTGCCAACCCGCAATGGTATCCATTACCATAGCCGAAGTCGTGATCCTCATTGTGGAGGACTTCAGCGAAGAAAAGGTGACAAGTGTCTGGCCCGTCAGACACTTCACTTGTATGCCACCAACTCCAAGAAGTGGCACAGGCGAGTCTTCCACGACTAAACCTAACTGGCGTGCCACTCGAGTGGTAACCAAACTGCTTTGAGCCCCTGAGTCCAACAGAGCTCTCAAATTAATGGCTTCCCCCCTACGACCCCATACGCGGACCACCGCGGTAGGGAGCAGAACCGTCCGCGGCTCTGTCCCAGCAAGGGAGCAAGCTAGTTACGGGCTCCCCACTCTCTCCAAACCAGGGGGGCGCCACTGACCCGGATAATATGTCGGGCGAGTGCACATCCCCATCTGAGGGGGCATAACCCGCGGCCCGGCCATACCTATGGTACGGCGGGTGGTACTCCAGCCGTGGGTACTCGTGCAGCGGCGGAGAAAACCGCTGCGGCTGCATGTGGTGGGTAGTGGTAACCCGCGTGGAGGGGTGTCCCCACTCTCCCGTCCGATCTAGGGCCCCCGCCCATGGGGGCCCTATCCGGGCCTGGCCAGCTACATACTGGCCATGACCTTGGGGCGCGTGGTCCCGGTCCGCCAAGACCCGCGCAGGTACGCGACCCCTCCCGAGGGGGGTGCGACGAGCGAAGCCGCGTCCTCCGTCCGGTGGTGGAGGGCTTCGCGCAGGAGCGCCCCGCCCATAGGGGACCCCTGCCTCAACATCCGGGTGCCATCCCCGTTGCGGTTCATGCAAAGCATCGCGTGGTGCCGCCCACGGCATGCACTGCATGGTATGGCACTGGGACAGTCACGTGCATAGTGACCGCCCAAACAATAAAAGCAAAGTTCATGCCGCTTTGCCATGCGGCGCCGATCTTGTACTGGCAGTCCCTGCCAGTCCCTGCATTGCAGCAGGCTGTGGCCCATCCGACCACATTGCAGGCAGTCCGCGTCCCTCGCGACTGCTGCCGTGTGTGCAACCCGCGCACCAGCTCCACGCGGTGGCGGTTGCCGTCCCTGTTGGGGCTTACCTCTCCATGAGGGTTCCAAGAGCCTACGTTCAGGCGCTCTGGATGGCGCTGAGTCCGTCATGGTATTCTCAGCCGCCCGTGCCTCAAACTCCAAAAACTTCACCAAGTCAGTGAATGTCGGTAGGGTGGTGCTATCCCGTTCCGCATTCTCGCGCTCAAATCGCGAGCGGATGTCATTGGGCAATTTGCCCAATACAATGTGCACCAACAAAAAAGACCATTGGTCCACCGGCAGCCCCAGTGTGCGGAGCGCGTTACAGGCCACTGTAACGGGCGTGAGCAACTGCAGGCGCAACTGTGCCCTGTTGGCCACCTTGGTCAGGGCCATCAACTGTGCGGCGTGCGCATCCGCTAACAAACGTAAATTTTGGTAGCGGGAGTTCAATAACTCCCAAGCCGTATCGTACTGGTCGTCCTCCACCCGGAGGTGCTGGATGAGCGACCGCGCTTCACCCTCAAGAGTGGAGAGGAGGTTGGCCATCTTCTGGGCCTTCGACAAATCCTGTCGTGCTACGACCAGGGACTCAAACATATTTTTATATGCTACCCACTCCTCCATCCTACCCCCAAAGTGGGACAGCTGAAGGGTGGGGAGCCGACCAGTAACCGCTGGTCCTTCCTGTCTAACAGGTGTGCGAGGGGCTGGTCCGCCAGCCTGTCTCGCCCTTATTGCGGTCACCGCCTCCGCGATATCATCGTGCAGACTCAGGATCTGGTCCATGTCCGCCATGTGACCTGCGTAGACCTCCGGGGCAAGTTCGGCTTCGGTAAGCACCACCATGGCCGCTTCCGCGCTAATCAATCGTGAGTGGAGGTGATCCGCTCTTAGCAGTATGGCGCCCTCCCTGTCCTTCCGGGACAGGAGTCCTCCGGCCGTCACAAACCATCTCAGTTCGTTGGCGAGTGTCGCCTTAGCATTGGAGACCTTCGCCATCGCGTCAAGTCACAAACAAAAAATAACAAAAGGTAAATAAAAAACAACAAAATCAAACAACTACACGAAGAACCGCGGTAGGTATGAGAATGGCACAAACCCGGAACGCACGGTACAAACCGCAAACAAATACAAAAAGGTTACAAATATTCTTATACAAACAAACTAAGAAAAATCTAATAATTTTTACAAACAATTAATTATTTTTTACAAACGAACAAATAGAGGGTAGATAAACTACGCTCTGCTACCAGAAAATGTGCAGAACAACTACGCTCTGCTGCCAGAAAATGTGCGCAGAGAGAATCCGGACAAACGAAGCGGCGGGAAGAATTCGGTACCGGAACTTCACCGGGAAAAAACCACCGGTAAAAATAAGTACCGGGAAAAAATCTCCACGCGGCACCACGTTTGCCCGACTAAAACCTAACTAACTTAACGCAGTCTGCTACCACCGTAGCTTATGAAGGGAGCTACAGGGCCCTATATGATAACCTAACCTATAAATTAATTACAATGGAAAACCACTTACCAAGCTAAATCTTCTTTTTCTTCGGATCCAAACTTGAGTGTCTTCGGGAAGGGGGAATTCCTAATCACCCTACCTAACCCATGAGATCTCAATTCCCCAAAACACATAAATAGATTTCTTCCCGAAATCGGCTCGGCAACAGATAGCTGTGAGCGAGCAGCCACGCGTCACATCCCACAGGAGAAAGTCACAATGACGGGTACACAAACACAAAGTTCAATAGTTATTTAACAAACAGGAAATTCACAAATACAACTCAAGTTAATTAGCAATCAAAGAACGCGGGCCCTCTCGCGTATTAAAAATCAAACCGATATCGCATGGGACAATGGCGACCGTCCGCGAGCCATCTTACGCGAGCAATGTGAGAACCCCAAAACGCCTGGCGGCGATAACAGGAAACGCCTGCGTTTAGTTTTACCCAATATATTACAAACATACACTATAACATATATGGAAATGGCGCCTTAGCAAAAATCGTTCAACCTGATGAGCATTTTCTGCTGACGTATAAAAATTGAAGATCTGGAACATCTGATAAAAGGCTCCAAGAGACCAGCTACACTATAACATATACGGAAATGGCGCCTTAGCAAAACTTGGTTAATCTGATGAGCATTTTCTGTAGACGTATAAAAATCGAAGATTGGAACACAGGAAACAGTTTGGAACACAAAAAGACTTTTCATCTAAGCCAAAGTCACGCGGGCGAAGCCGTGGGCAACAGCTAGTTAAATAAAATAAATAATAAGAAAAAAACAAAGAATGTGCTAAATGCTTATCTTCAGATGTAAAAGTTAATCGAGGGAAATGGCTTTAAACTAAGGATTCCTCTGCTCATAGGCAATGGGCTAGCAACCTGTCATCTATATGACCTACTTAATCTCCCATCTACAAGCGAAGCATGGCATTTAAATTTTACTAAACATAATATGTAGTTTGTTTCCTGACTTTCTGAAGGCAAGAGCAGCTGTATCCCCGACACAAGTGTTTCATGCACAATATGCGCATGTTTAATGTCATATGTCTGTCTATCTGTCGCCTGTCTACTGTTTGCATGGCGGCTGACCTCAATGATGCGCTTTCATAGACACGCGACTATAGAGTATACTAATCTAGATACCGCATATCGTCACAAAATAAGCCTTGTTTAGATTGACGTATAGTCCTAAGACCACCAGGTGGGGCAGAGGGCGTCCATAGTGCATCTCCATTGGGATCTGTCTTGGGCAATGCGCTTCACCTCCGACCAGATGAGACCTACTGCCTTCTACTCCGCCGCAATGGTACGCCACCAGGTCTGCTTGGGCCGAAACTCATTTAGATTGGGTAGGCAATATTGACGTTTAACATTATATTCGCTCTTTCTAGCTCAGTCCGACTTACATAAATAACAAGCACGATGGATTTTGAATGATGAATAACAAGCACGAAGATTTCACGCGTGGCAATAAGGCTTCACAGAAGTGAATTTGTCACTTTCCTACAAGTAGGAGTATGTATGGTCCATTTATTCATAATTGTCCTATTATGTAAACAATCTTCACAGTACTTTTTGTTGAATTTTGTTGAAAATAAATCAAATATTAGTTCAAACTGAAACATTTATTAACCACGAAAGTAATTTCCTAAAAAGTCTATTTTAATTTATATTGTTGTAAAACCATAAAAAGACATAGTGAGATTGTTTACATGATAGTAGGCCAATTATGAATAAATGTAAACGACGATTTAAATATGCTCGAGTTTGATGCAGCTGCAGCTTAGTCTTATAGTTTAAAACATTTTTACGTTTTTTTAACACGACTTATTGCATTTGAAATATTACAATGCACTAAAAACTAAGCGCACTCATTCACACAAATATCAAACGCGCTCGGTCGCGGTATCTATCCAAATTATTAATCTGTGCACACAGAAAAGTAGAAATCTTTTACATAGCTTGGTCTTGCTCATGTGCAGTTTTTGCATTTATGCAAAGAAACGATTGGTGAAGTAAGTGGTGTCAGTTTTCTGCACACATTAAATTCAACTTACCTTTATGACAATATTGATTTATTATCATTACCTACTATTCAAGTTACAGTAAGCTGCATAACAAGTTACTGCATGGACCTTAATGCGGCTGTAATAGCGGCGAATTTGGTACGGGTATTGTTGCTGTTAACTGTATATACATGTCCTACTTCGATTCATTTAGGTATGTATTATCTCTGATCGGATATTACCTCTTGTGTCAAAGATCTACAACCACTTCTGCAAAATTTGAGTCTGCCTCAAAAAAAAAATACAAGTGACAATTTGTGCACTTATATATTTTTTTTATTCAATAGACAAAAAGTAAGTGCCAAAAAAGAAATGAGGAAATCCAAAAAATAAAACCATAACGTGCCTCCAGGCCGGTAAACTTTTTGCTTGCGCCAACAAAAACTGAATCGGCGGGTAACGGGAGCTATTCAGCCAACAGCGAACTATTTCTGAATTCTTTTCACAACTCTAATTAGATTCTGAAAGTCCGATCTGCTGGCTTTTATGGGTTAAGCGGAGTTTTTTTTATTAAAGTTTGGCTTTCTGTTATAAGAGTTTCAGTTTATGATAGACTAGCTAGCTTGCTCACGCGAATTCTACAAATCTACAACCCATTTTAACTAATTGTTCAATTAGTGAAAATGGCGTCTAAATTGCTGAAGTTGTTTTGACTTTAGTTAGCCTATGCTATGTGTATAACTATATGTTTTAGTTTTATCCACAGGCCATCCCAATACAATTATTCTATGAATGGTCTACGTACGACAATAGGTACAAAAAAATATATTTATTATTATTTTTATACCTATCTATTTTATTTTCTCGGTTTCCGATAATCCGGTATACTGATAAACACGGGCCTAAGCCAAGAGAATATCAGGTAAGGGATAATTGTCGTCACTTTGTGTCACTTCTCTTGTGCTGAAGCTGAAATTCTGTATGTTTTGGTGGGGGAGGGTAGTATCATGGGGAGTATTATGTATACGATACAATAGGGTATTTGACTGTTTTTTAAACCCTATCTAAAATTGTTCATTACGTTATCAGAAAACTAACGATGTATATATTTTTGATTAATTTTCAGTATTTACATTTAAAATTGATGAAAAAGTTCAAAATAATCATATTACCTCTTAAAAGCTCAATACGTTACAATGAAAACCCCGTGACGTATTATGGGCACTCGTCACTAAAAGCCGTTCTGTTTTACGTACACTAAATCACTTCCTTGTTTTCATAACAAGATTTTCAATACAATACGATGTAAATGAAATGTTAATGTGAGCGACAAAACTTAAGTTGCTAATGGCAATGGCGTAAAAGGTCTAGATTAGTCTCACACTTTTTCTAAAATTACGGTGCTACTTTTACAGTGCGAAACGGAACATGGAATTGACACTTGACTGATTTGACCACCTAAATTACGTCATTGAAAATGGCGGAGCGTTTCATATCACGTTGTCAAAGGCTTAAAATAAATAACTTTATAATAAGTTTATTAACATAATCGTTGCTTCTTTTGACATTTTAAAATATCCAAAAATTAAAGAAAAATATTGTCTTTAAGGATATTTATAGAATTACTCATAATTTTAATACTGTCAAATACCCTATTGTCGAGGTTTGTATAGAGTATTCTTAAAAGTCGTAATTTGTTGTCGTAACATTGTAGTATGGAATGTAGATGACACCATTTTTCAATGGTTAGAATAACTACTAAGCAGATTCCTTTTATTCTCAGATACACAGATACATCAAGCTGTTGAACAAAGATAAATCTTTTCAATACTGTCGTATAAATACTTGAATTTGACCAAACAGTGCCTTGCGGGACGCCTTTCCAGTTTTTTGCATCTATCAGCACCTCTAAGTTCATCGCACTCCGTTAGGTAACTTCGTTGTGGCCAATGCCATACTTGTTTGTGATTCCAACTAGACTGATCCACCTTTTGTAACTTTATCTACATTATATTTAATAGAAGTAGGTACTTAAGTCTTTGCTTTCGAGTCAATGCATGAAATTTCGTCACGATTTTTGTTTTATAATCAACTTTAACATTTATATCATTTATTTATTTAATACTTTATTAAACCAATATAATACAATGGTATAAAAGGCGGACTTAAGGCCTTATTTAGGTATTTTTTTACTCTCTTTAGTTATAGATTTGTTGCTTATGTTTTCAAGCTTAAAATCGGTAAGTATAGTTCGTTTGTTAGAAAATTGCTGAGATCTACATTTTTTTTCTCTACCTATTGCACTTTCAGATTTCTTTGATTGCTATTCTTCTTTCCTTAAAAATTTTCGAGGTCAAAGTAATTCCGATTAGTTTTGGATATTTCTTGCGAAAACTGATCAATTTTGTTTCCTTTTTTGTGATCTTGGTTATAGAAGTCATCATTAATGAAGATTTCATACGACATTGGTCTCAATCTCAGCCATTCACTTAGAAACAGACCGTCTTGTGGCATTGTTCTAAATTGGTTGATACTCCTGTGTTCGGCCAACAGCTACCAATTGTCCTTGTCAATTGACGGCGACAGAACAATTGTTCTTGGAATTGTTTCGAGTGATCACTTGTTCTCGGGTTAAGGATTCGTCACTGATTGTTTGAAGATTTACTACAAGGGCGTCACTAATTTGTACTAGACTCGTCTTTGGTGTCAATGTCAGTCTACAGTTTTAAGCGTAAATTGATTAATTTTATGGTGCTTCTATTTGACACCGTTTAAATCGTAGTCTTGAACTGAATTATATTTTATTTTAATAAGGAAGTATCTATATATCTATACCTACTTCAACAAATTCTCCTGACCAAAAAAGAAATACTCTATAGATAGTAAATTACTTTTTACTAAAATATTATAGCAATTTCAACCAAGTTATTTATTAAAAAAAAACACTTGTCTAAAACTTAGCATTCTTTTTGTAAAAATCCTAATCTTGTTATAAAGGATCCTTCAAACTCAACATTTTTCTTGAGTTTATTTTTACTTTTTTTCCAATCTGCTTTAAATAACATCGATTCTGATCCAAAATCGTCAAGTCATTACAGAGAAAATTCGAAGTCGTTGAAATTGTACAAGATTGATGGTCTTCTATTTGCGATGGCGCGCAGGAAATTAAGATGAATTGACATCAAGTTGACATGGTGTCATAAGCCGTAGGGTAGCGCAAGGAGAGGAATCAAATCGATAAGTATTTTTCTTGCCCATTGTTGGTAGATTTTGATATTAATATTAATGGTCTAGCCACGTCTATGATTATAAATACTCTCATGAATCAGCTAATCGGCTTAATAACAATAGCATTATGCGATTAATTGTTTATTGTTTATTTATTTAAGGTACACCAACAAGTTACATGTTCACATTATCTAATACATTCAATTAGGTACTTAATCTAGCATGCAACTCAATTACAGGTGAACACAACGTTTTCATAACACATTCACAAACATGATTAAAACATTGAGAATACGGTATCACTACAAGTATAGTATTATGTTATCTGTGGTATTACAATATAATACAATGTTCGCATAACAACGCTCGCACTGTTACGCAGATTAATTAAAACTGTTGATTGATAAACTCATAACGTAATTTAAAATAGAAGCTGTTTGTCTATAAATAGTCAACAGATAGTCATCTATTATTTGTTAATAAGTACTGGTAAACAAATAACAAATATCTCCAAAATGGTTGCTAGAGACAGGTCAGTGAACTAGTGTGGGTTAAGAACTTTTGTAACAGAGTGTCTGATGTCCCATGTCCCTACTGCCCCATTTCATGCACCTTGGAGGACCTAAACGTGGCCAAGGACAACGCAATTGCCGTGGCCACATACTGGGGCCCTATTTTTGAAAGTATGACATACCGCTGAAAACGAATAGACTACGCACTCGTCCTACTATGTCACTAAAAACATAAAAGCCGTATTTTTGAAAACACTCGTCTAGCAATGTTGCCAGTGATATGAAAATAATGCGAGAAATAATTTCTGCTCCATTCTACGCAACGAAAACCGAATCGGTAACGAATCGTAAAAAAAATGTTCGTAAATTTTCAATCAAAGAGAACGTAAGCGTTAAACGGAACGCAAAATTGAAAATTCAAATAGACTCCATCTATATCCGCATCCGGTTGTCTATGTCATTCATGATTTTGACGTAAAAAACGTTCGACCACCAAATCATACGAAAACGAGTGGTCTAGACCACTCGTTGCGAATTATTCGACATAGACAATTCAAAAATACGGAATAATGGATATCGAATGAAAAATCATTCGGCTCACGCTTTTTTGGTGAGTCACACTTTCAAAAATAGGGCCCCTGGTCTCATCTGATCTGATATACTAGCCATTCCGACTCGAAAAGAAGAAGAGTGTCAGATTTATCAAGTTATCTAAATTCATCTGTGACTGACAAATGCAAAAACATTATTTTTTATATCTAATATTACACCTTGTTATTTTCTGTTTGGTCTAATTGTTGACTGGTCTTACACCTGCCAAACAAACATTAGATAACCGCGATGATATTGTGACATAAGCAGAGAAAGCCACCGACAGAACCTTCCGTTTTAATTGGAAGCTTGTTACGGGTATCGGTTTATTGCTAGTTCAACGATACTGGAGGTAGGAATAGGAACTAGTTATGGTTTATAAAGCCTTCCGTCGTCAGACAAAGAAATAAGTATTTAAAAAAAATTGCAACTGCAGTATTTTTGAATGTTGCTAAGATAAAAATAAATAAATTGTGGTGGCTCAATCAGCTAGGCTTGGTCTTTCTACGATTTATTTTACAATCAGCTTCCTGCAATAAAACTTTTTTTCAAAAAAGTGAACCGACTTCCATCATAAAACTTAAAATCAAGAAATAATAATAAAGAAAAATGTATTGGCATGCTACCTACTGAATGAGGTGAAGTCGGTGCCAAGTGCAGGAGTAAGGGTGTTATGTAATTGTTTAGCTAGGCATTTTATATACTCGTATATGTATACACGATTCTAATGTAAATTTAGATTATTTATTTTTTTCGGCACCGACTTCACCTCATTCAGTAGGTAGCATGCCAATACATTTTTCTTTATTATTATTTCTTGATTTTAAGTTTTATGATGGAAGTCGGTTCACTTTTTTGAAAAAAAGTTTTATTTTATTATTTTTAGTGCTACTACACTAATTTTCTTTAATAAAAACTTAAACTTTTCTTCTGGCCGAAAATAAAGAATTAAGAATTCGAAACTTTTTATGTCAGTCTGATTTGAAATGTCAAACATGTCAAATTGTCTGTTATTTTTGGCACATAAATAGACCGAGAGCCCGCGACGACCAAACCTTCCTTATTTTAAAAATGCTGAATGTTTCTCCGCGTGGTGTATACGGGTAAAAATATTAGCGACTAGGTATGAAGTTTAGATCTTAGTTGCTTATGCAGGTAATATGGCTAGCAAGGATGATGTTTATAGGTATAAAAAGCACCCTTGGGGCCTCCCAAAGTAACATTAAATTCAGATTTTGTAATAAAACAAATATAACTATAATTTAGTAAAGTAACAATGTCTGGCAGGGGTTTATATCTGCACCAATTGCCTGGTAATGGATGGCGTGATTTCTAATATTATTCTGAATAAAATCTTTAAAAAACTTTACTTTGAGGAAATTGAGCTACCACTTTATATGCTATTGCTACAAATTATCTGCCTATAAGTAATCATAATCCAACTTTTATAGTCGCTAATCGCTATATCTATGTTGGGGACATACACAGAAAATCTTGAGTTTTAATAAAATAAGAAAGGGCATGCTGTCGCGGGCTTTTGCTCTATAATGCAATGTTGATATTTTTATTATTTGTTAGGTATCTTTAAAATTACCGAACAGATTCGGACGTGGTTAAAATGGGACCAACTTGGGAATAAACCCTTTCGAATAAAAAAACAATTTTGGAAATCAGTCCATAATTGGCGGAGAAATCGGCGAACATACATAAAAAAAAAACATACATACATCGAAACATATAACCTCCTCCTTTTTTGGGAAGTCGGTTGAAAAGGAGGGAACGTGCATTGTTGGCCAATGTAGAAGATATGACGAACAATCTGACCCCAAATGATCTGTAACACGCTGGTAAAGAAGAAGAAAAACTCGAAAACTCATATTGTTTAACATTATTAGTATGTAGTAGGTTCTTCATCCGTTATGATGTGGGACGCAAATTAAAAAAAAAAAATATATTTATTAGGTAAAAAAGTTGTACATGTATAATTGGTTGTTGGAACCTCCTTTTAAGCAGATAATATGCCTGTGCCAGGAGGCTCCGCTCTTACATTGTAAGTTTTATTTTATTTTACCTATTTTAAAAGTATAAAAAGTTACCATGTGTCGAACGAAGAATAAACCCGGTTAAATGAGTTATCCTTTTATAAGCTTTTTTGCAATCACAAATCTCGACTCCACTTTTAAATACTTGACCTGCCCTTATGAGAATAAATTGCTCAACTTAAATAGACATTTTGTAAAAGGTCATCGATATAGCTCGATCCATTACAATATGGAGAACTGTGGATCAGTGTTTAACCGTTTGATGCCAGTTATAGCCAAAACCCGATTGGAGCCGGTGCTCAAACGGGACTGCCCACATACGCCCACGAGGTATACTTGGCCACAACAAATATAATAGTGGAATATCGAAAGAAGCGTAAGAATTATCTATACAGGGTGTTTGAGTAAACACCTGCAACCTCTCTAGGGGTGGAAGTACTCATAAATATGAGCAACTTTTTGTATGGGACCAACTCTGAAATCTCAAAAATAATCAGCTGTTCCATACATTTTGGGCGAGTAGGTATTGTAAAATGTATGGAACAGCTGATTTTTTTTGAGATTTCAGACTGAGAGAGAGACGATGCAGGTGTTTACCTAAACACTATGTATAGATAATTCTTACGCTTCTTTTGATATTCTTTTTTTCTTGTTCCTTTTAAATAATATTGTTTTTAATTAAATTTTTAATTTTTTATTATATATTAATATATTTATTTATAACTGTGCCCCGTGACTTTGATCCCGTGAGAATTTCAAGACCTTCTTCATTAATGTGACTATTGAAACATACAAATGTACTAACTCTTTAACTTTATTAAGTGTCAATTAGTATAGACATTGGTTTAGATGTGAGTCATGGATGGAGACATGATGTCCTTGCTTATCATCCTTCTTAGATATATCATCATTATCTTTATCCCACGATTAGATGGTCTATACAGCATATTTTATCTTTCATTAAGTACTTCAACGAAAAAAATCCCCGCTTATTTCGTCATCTCGTTCTATTTCTGTCATGCTGTGTATTTGTGATCCATGTAAGTAATATTTTATTAGGGGGTTCTCTAGTACTGCTACATCATTTAGTATATTTCACTAATATTGTTGACTCAACATAAATCTGGTCTTCTTTACATGCGCTCCTATATGCCTACATATTGCTTTAGCAGTCAGATGTACTCAATCAAATATTTGATTTAAAATATTTAAGAAATCCATGTTTTGGATCTAAGCAGCATTTACATAAAGTTTGTTTTTATCTAGCCTATATGTTCAGTCCCACTGCTTGGCAAAGACCTCCCCATTTTCCTGCCACTCTTCATTTATCTAAGTAACCTCAGTGTGACTGTACATTTCTCAGCTAACCATGACTTACGATCTGCGATCAATCCGCGGTTCTTGTCTGAGCGGGCCGTTGCCAAACAAATATATTGTTATTATGCTTCGAATCATTTCCAGGCGGATAGCGTGGGCTGGAGTAAAGTAGCTGAGTAGTTTCTGATTCAAGAAATTGCAAAATGCCGCATGTCGGACCTTCTTAACTAAAATACCTATCTCTACTGTAAACGTATAATCGTAGGTCGTGGATCCAATGCCTGAGGAACGCATTAATCATTGTGTCTATGTTATCATTGTATCTATCATAGTTATATTGTTAATTTCTACTAATAGGACTTAACGGAGAAAAATATCCTTTAATTCTACTATCTACTGAATGAATTTTAATTGAACTAAACAGACAAGAAAGTTCTTTTAGTACTACTAAAGTAAGAAGAACAATGGCCTATGAAATTGAAAAGATGTCATCAGTGGGCAAAAAAGGCTGATATTATGACTAGCTTTCACCCGCGGCTTCGCTCGCGTGAATTTCCCATGGGAACATTCCTTTTTCCGGGATGAAAGGTACCCTATGTCCTTCTCCGTACTTCCAGCTATGTGTATGCGAAATTTCAGGAAGATTGGTTCAGTAGATAAAGCGTGAAGAGGTAACAAACAAACAAACAAACTCACTTTCGCATTTATAATATTATAGTTAGGAAGTTAGGATTGTTGTTCATAGTACGTATTTATACTAATACCAAGTAGTATTAGTATAAATACGTACTATGTGCTCCAGAAATTAGGTCGCCAGGCCATTCCATTTACGATTTGCTTTGATTTTTGAACGCAAATCGATAGTCGAATGAATTTTGTCTCCTGTAGTCTACTGTACTTATCGATTTCGCATCGTCGGTCGTCGGCAACGCATAATCAATACTACGTCTGATGTACCGAGGATGCCTTGCTTTTGATACCTAGTTCAAAGTCGTCGATGCGCAACCCTGCGGTGCTGCCTTGCGTCCTGCTTTGCACGGCAACACAGCAGGACGGGGGGCTGATTCTACTTACAAACGTAGATGTCGTGTCCCAATTGTTTCTCAAGATCTAAAGAAATTGAACTAAGGCACAAGGCCTCTGTAAGACTTCTATGTTTTGTTACGATTTATTTGGCTTTGAGACACAACTGAGGCACGATATAGTACGTTTGTAACTTGTAGAATCAAGGGCCAGGACTGGACCGCTGTACACTGGGTTCTCTATAGGTTGCGAGTAGTGTTGCCAGACAGTATTTTACGGGACAACCCGTATTTTAAATGTCCCGTCGAGCGATGTTGGTCCCTGATGTGTCAGTCAGTCAGCGTCCTCTTACAATTATTTAAAAAAATAATAGATCTGAGGACGAGTAGAAACCTCAAAAATATGAGGGAACGAATGGGCAAAGGGTGCGAATTTCAGGGGACCAATGGATACCAACCGACCTAATATAAAGATAACAAAAGATAAGTATAACAAGCTAATTATTTCAATATAACGACTGACGACTCACATAGCTTATGTCACTCGGAGGAATGCGAGGAATCTAACAATACCTCTCACATCAAAATCTGTTAAGCCGTTTAGGACTTATGGTTGAATAAACTTTCATACATACATACATACATGAACCCTGAAAACATAACACTACTTTTTGGTCAGTCGTGTAAAAATACCAAATAGGTAGATCTAAATATGAACAATTTGTATCTCCCGTTTGACCCGTTTGAGTCGTTCAAATCACGTAGAAATCCTGCTTAGAAAGCCATTCATCGGCAGGTTTATTATAAAGCAGACCAATAGATCAGGCGAACTATTTGCGACTTACGCAAATGTCATTTGAATAACACGACGAGATAAAGGCAGGGCACACTGAAGCCATTTATCCATACTGATGTCATAAATGCTGTAGTTTGCCTGTTTATGCTATTACGGCTAAACCGCTTGACTGATTTTGATGAAATTTGGTATGAATATAGTTTAATACCCGAGGTCTAACATAAGCTATTTTTATTTTCAATAATCAATCCCCAAGGAGCTGAAATAGGGCGTGAAAGTTTGTTTGTAAACTCTTTATTGTGTGTATGTAAACATTATTTACATACACACAAGAAAAATACAAAAAATAGTGAAACAAAAAGGGTTTGTATGAAATACACACAAGATTCATTGATTCATTGGGCAACAAGCTAGTCATTGAATATTTACTATGGCCTCTTTCTGGACACTAGGGTATTTTATCTATAACTACGAAGGGAGCAGATGAATCTAAATAGGTACCATTGACCACCGAGGTGGTAAACGCTACCCTATTAGTGCCAACCACCACCCCGGTGGCAAGCTCGAAGGGGGGAGATGGGAATAAAGGTAATGTGCTCTGGGACAGTCTTTACTTCTGAAGCACTAGGGCCCTGGTACGATTCCTGGTCAGGATAATTTAGAAAATTCTGGGTCTTAGGATTTTTATTTATCAACAAATTTAATTTGTCAAAAATCTATCAACTTTATCTTATGACTAGCCGCGCCCTGGGGTTTCGCTTCCGTGGGAATTTCGAGATAAAAAGTACCCTATGTGCTATTCCCGGTATTTTTCTACCCGTATACCAAACTTCATCGGAATCCGTCCTGTATATTTTGCGTGATTGAGAAACAAACATCCTCACAAACTCACATCCAAACTTTCGCATTTAGGTATTATATTAGTAGGAAGTAGAAGTCAAAAGTTAACAAAACAGTTTGTTGACAAAAATTATCGTATTTTCAACAAGAATCATGGATGCAGTAATTTTAATAGCGATATTAACTGAAGGTGAATATTGCACACAGCAATGAATACTTTTTTCGAGGTGAAAATGTTTCGCATTGCCACCCTGCCGCGGGAATAGCAGGGTGGGTATGCGGGGTTCAAACCCACTAAAACACTTCTCGTGGCCCTCTGCACTATATAATATAATACAACCAGTTTTTTTTTACTTTTCTCTTTACGCCCTCTGCGGTTTCCGGCCCGTGTGAACAAACCCTGCCTGTATGCCCGCCGCCGACCGGTTCCCACGCTTATCTTATGTTCTATCTATCTATCTATATCAATGCAACTCGTTCACAGCCTTCCAGTCATCTTAAAAAGGATTGACACTTATGATTTGTAACGGAACTTAGTTCGAAGCTTTTATGTTTTGCGGCTGACGCGGCGTTTCAATGCAGTTGCTTCCAGCCTGGCTGCTGCTAAGGAAGGAAGTGTAATGCTTTCACATTGCGTTTGAAGTGATTGTGTGACACGCAACCACTTCAAACTGATTTTTATTAAGTTTAGTCAGGACTAAATCTTCGATAAAAGGTAGGCAGGTACTATTACGTGTATTAAAAAAAAAATCAAAATTGCCGACTAGGTTTACTGACATTTCATTTTTAAATAACATTAAAAGCCATTTTCCACATTTATCCATTCCAAACATCCGAGTACTTTTCTGATACATTCCGCTGCGCAGGAAATTTTATATTCCTCGAATTGGATAACGGATATCCACTCGCGTCTAAAGCATGTTCATAAGATATGCGTTTTATGTCAGAAAATATAATTTTTCCCAGTATCACTTACGTAAGTCGATATGACGAGAATTCTCGAGTTACAACGAAGCCTTATGAAATTTTAGAAGCCATTCTTCATTGGATTATATTCGGATTTCGGATTTTTGAGAATAAGCTAGTCGCTTTGGATTATCTGTAGATACAAAAGTATGTTTATATTTTTGGGTGTGGTCGGATTTTAAGCCAATTTGTGAAGAGTTGTTGTAGAGATTTTCAATAGAGACGATTACCATTTCAATTTTCATTTAAAATTAGCAGCACCTTTACTTTCTGTCCTATTATTTTAAGATTTTTTTTTGTCTCTATGTGTAATTGTGTACAAAAACTGTTAAATAAATACGTTTAAGTAGTTGTCTCTGCCCTGATAATTTTAACAGACGTGACATCCTTATATTCAAATAATTATTTATTATTCAATTGAAAAATAAAATTATTTACTTAGTAAACCACGGGAAGCTATAACCTCGCCAAACATGACCAACAATAATAAAAATAATATATACCTTTGAATGTCAAGCAAGTCACTGAGTACAATGATAAATTAAAGCTGCGGATAACGGAAATGATGTCCATATTCGTTGGCAGTATAATGGTGTTTCTACACTAAGCAGTAGACAAAGACTTAGTAATGGTACATTCATACTCGGTAAGAACCGAACTCACTTCTGTTTGGTATTAAGAAATATTACTGTTTTGGGATCCTTGGGTATCATTTTAGAATTTACCAGGCCCAGGAGGGTAGTCTATCGTCTTTTTTGGACATGTTACTCGCAAAAACTACACTAAAATAAATGTAGCACCCGGTCGTTCACGTACTTACTTACTTCCTACGGCGCTACAACCCTTTGTGGGTCTTGGCCTGTTCCACGATCTTCTTCTTCCACTTCACTCTGTCTCTGACCTCCCGGCGCCAAGTTAATTGTTTCCGGTCGTTCAATATGGTTCAGATTTTTAATAAAAGTGATGAAAAACTTAGTAAAAAAACTTAAAAAAAAAATTTATTGTTACTCTCAACAAACCCTTTCATTTGATACCATATTGTAGAAATGCATTCTCTCTCTCAGCCGAAAGACGTCCACTGCTGGACAAAGGCCTCCCCCAAGGATTTCCATAACGACCGGTCCTGCGCTGCCCGCATCCATGCGCATCCCGCGACCTTCACCAGGTCGTCGGTCCACCGAGTGGGAGGCCTGCCAGCACTACGTTTTCCGGTTCGTGGTCGCCACTCGAGAACTTTTCTGCCCCAACGGCTATCTGTTCTACGAGCTATGTGCCCCGCCCACTGCCACTTAAGTTTCGCGATTCTGCGGGCTATGTCGGTTACTTTAGTTCTCCTACGGATCTCCTCATTTCTGATTCGATCACGCAGAGAAACTCCGAGCATAGCGCGCTCCATCGCCCTTTGGGTGACCTTGAGCCTTCTTATGAGGCCCATAGTAAGCGACCACGTCTCTGTTCCGTATGTCATTACTGGCAACACACACTGGTCAAAGACCTTAGTCTTGAGACACTGCGGTATTTTGGACGAGAAGATATCGCGAAGCTTCCCGAACGCTGCCCAGCCGAGTTGGATTCGACGGTTGACCTCTTTCTCAAAGTTGGACTTACCCAACTGAACTGTTTGTCCCAAGTATAGATAATTGTCAACAACTTCGAGTGTAGAGTCTCCAACCTTCAGAGGAGTGGGTGCGACACGGATATTAAACATAATTTTCGTCTTGTCAATGTTCATTTTTAGACCCACTTGTTGAGAGGCTCTACAGAGGCCATCGAGCATTGTGCCTAGGTCTTCCAAGGTCTCAGCCATGACTACGATATCGTCAGCGAATCGAAGGTGAGTGAGGTACTCGCCGTTGATATTGATGCCGAGTCCGCTCCAGTCCAGAAGCTTGAAAACATCTTCCAGGGCGGCGGTGAACAGTTTCGGAGATATCACGTCTCCCTGTCTCACCCCTCGCTGCAACTGGATAGGTTTGGAGCCTTGATCCTGGAGACGGACCGACATGGTGGCGTTTTCGTACAAACACTTCAGCGCTTCGATATATCGATAGTCAATTTGGCACCGTTGGAGAGACTGTAGCACAGCCCAGGTCTCGATCGAATCGAAGGCTTTCTCGTAGTCCACAAACGCCAAGCATAATGGCTGATTATACTCCTCAGTCTTCTGTATAATCTGCCGCAGCGTATGTATGTGGTCTACGGTACTAAAGCCTTTTCGGAAACCGGCTTGTTCGGGAGGCTGGAAGTCGTCAAACCTGCGAGCGAGACGATTCGTAATGACTCTCGAAAACAGTTTGTAGACATGGCTCAGAAGTGAGATAGGCCTATAATTCTTCAATAGGGTTTTGTCACCTTTTTTGAAGAAAAGTACCACCACACTTCTGTGCCATGCCGTAGGCGTTTGTCCCTCGAGTATGACGGAATCAAATAGCTTCTGAAGAGCTCTTAATACCGGCGTTCCACCTGCTTTCAGAAGCTCAGCCGTGATTCCATCATCACCCGGTGCCTTATTGTTTTTTAACTGTTTGAGAGCCATTCTAATCTCATAAAGGCTGACGTCCGGGATATCTTCGGTGTAGTGTCGGGTCAATCTGGCTCTTGGATCTTTAGCCAGATTACTGACAGGTGTGCGTACGCTGGTGTATAATTGTCCGTAGAACTTCTCAACCTCTTCCAACAGCTCTGGCTTCGACGAAATGATTCTGCCATCCTCAGTCTTCAGCTTGGTCAGTTGGCTTTGACCAACAGACAGATCCCTTGCAAACACTTTTGAGCCCTTATTTCGCTTGATCGCCTCTTCAATACGGTCAGTATTGAATTGGCGTAAATCACGAGTTAAGGACTTGGAGATCTGTCTGTTTAGACGTCGATACTGAGCAGCATCGTCAGAGGACTGCAGAACCAAGTTTCGTCTTTCTTCCATGAGTTTGTTGGTGAGGTCCGAGATCTTTTTGGTTCCTTTTGAACGGCGGGTTTTGAAAGCCTTAGACCCAGCTGTTTGGACAATTTGCACAAACCTGTCATTATAATCGTCCAGATTTTCGCAGTCTCCCAGGCATTCGAAGCGATTCTGCAATTCGAGCTGAAAGCTCTCGGGGTTTTGGAGCTGGATAGGCGCTGGTCGGAGCGTAGACTTCATCAGTCGACACCTTTCGAGTTTTATTCTAAGATTCAATGTGCCTCTTACCAATCGGTGATCGCTTCCTGTTTTTACGGCATTGATCACAGAGACATCATTGAATATGTGCCTCTTCGTCGACAAGATGAAGTCAATCTCATTTTTTGTAACGCCATTAGGATGCAACCATGTCCACTTTCGCTGTTTTGGCTTTTTTGAAGAAGGAGTTCATCATAAAGAGGCCCTCCTTCTCCATAAAGCCGGCCAGCAGATGACCACGTGCATTCCTCCTTCCATATCCAAAATTCCCCACTCTCAGCTCATCATCGCTTCGTTTGCCCAGTTTCGCGTTAAAGTCCCCCATCACAACGGTATAGTGGGCCTGGGAGCTATGTATGGCTCTAGAAATATCCTCATACATAGTCTCTACCTCGTCGTCGGAGCGATATGAGGGCGGTGCGTATACTTGTATTACCTTCAACGAATACCGTTTGGTAATTCTGAGTACAAGGTACGCTACCCTCGCCGAAACACTCTCGACCTGGACCACGTTGTTGACGAGGGACCTGTGGACGATAAACCCGACACCACCCTGGGACAGTTGGTCGCCCTCCCGGAAATAGAGCAGGTTTCCGGACTTGAGGATCATGGTGTCCTCCCCCTCTCTTCGGACTTCACATAACCCTACAATATCCCATCGTAACCTGCTCAATTCTTCCTCCAGTTCAGCGAGCTTCTCGTCGGTCCGCAGTGTGCACGTGTTATAAGTTGCCAGGGCCAAAGGTCGTCGGGGTTGGTAGCCTGGCATCTGCTGGGGATTCTTAGCACCCCCTGCCCCGCCGTTACCGTGACCGCTACCAGAGTCCGGGATAGCGGGGCCGCCGGGGACTAGGGGCCGTGTTATGGGTATAACAACCATAGGGGGGTTTTGCCGTAATCGCCACGCTTGGCAGGCGGGTTGGCGATCGCAGTGTGATGTCATAGTACGCGGAAAGATGCTGCTGCCCATCCTCCGGTGTTTTAGATCCCTTAGTCGCCTCTTACGACACCCACGGGAAGAAATGGGTTGGTGCTATTCTAGGGCCACACCACAGGCCAGAAATGCATTACAAATAACTATTCCGCCATATTGGATGGTCCGCCATATTGGATTTAGCATGACGTCACATACTATATCATGCAATGTCATCCAAAATAAACGTGTGTACAACATTTCAGCTCAATCAGTTGAAGATATCTACTTCAAAATTGAGTTCTAAGGTTCCACCCGAACGAACATACTTAAAATACATACATTGCAAGTTAAATAAAAGTTTTTAAAAATGGTTCATATTATGGCCCTAGGGTCTATGATCAATAAAGGGCCGTACGATCGTTTTTATTCACGGCACTGCCCGCACTACCTATCAGTATGGGTGCGTAATTTGAATAATTTTCAAAACAATGAGGCAATATAGCACTGCCTCAGTATTTACAACAATATGTCCGGATATGCTTCCCTTATTCGCCAGTGGATGGACGTCTAATGAATACAAATAAAATGCTTCTATATGATTCGAGTTCAACTAAAAAAACTGCTGGGTAAAAATTCTTAATCATATCGGAGCACATAATTACGACAAAATAGATTCTCGATCCGTGCAGATCAGAAGGTCGTCTCCCAAGTGCCTTACGTGCTGGACGTGACACGTGAAACCACGTGATTTGTGCTTGTGTGTATTCCTACCGAATACACACAAGCACAAAACCGCATCCAACCTCAACTCACGGGTCGATTAGACAGTTACACACCACTCCGAACGATCGTCGATCATCCAATCACAGGAATCTCAGAAAATTTTACACACACAACTGCATTTTTCGACAGCTTGTCATTTGCTTTTGACAACGAAAGATACGGAAAAGCGAGCACTTTCAATGATATTTTTCCGTCAGCTCAAGACAGCGCGGAGCAACTACGTGCAGCAAACGAACCTTCATTCTTGGCCTATGATTGGTTGTTTCAATTACTAAATTGAAAAATATTGTATGTAATCGAGAACAGCCAACTAATACGTCACGTCTAATATGTTTATATCATTGAGTTAGGTACGTTATTAGACGTTATAGAATATCTATTTTTGGATTTTTGAGCATCTCAGATGCATGCAATTAGTACTATATATCTGATTTCTATATGAGAGTACTTTATATAGAATATCAATAAATAAAGGCATTGTTCTCAAGCTTTTGTCAATCTAGTAGCACTTTCTAGCGCCTGACTATAATAATGCGTGGAGAAAGTACATAATTTAAATAAAATAGCCTATAGTGCCTAACAAGTGGCTGATCCATAATCTTGATCACTACACAGAAAGAATATAATAAATCAAATATTATCGTAGGAAAGGCTTACGTGCATTTGCTTTCAATGCACAATATTTTGTACTTTTATCATAGTTACATAGTAGGTTTCTTAAATAAATAACAAGTCATATTTTACATATATTTATTTATTAAAAACATGATGTATATATACAGTAAATAGGTATAAGTGTATACATCTCTTGTTACGCAGAATAGTCAAAGCCTTTTCCTTCTTTTTTTAGACCATAATTAGGAGATAAATCAGTTCTTGAATCTTGTAATTTTATGAATCAAGCAATGGTTTAATGTTACATCGAGCTTTTGATTCCATCTGTGCATTCCACCTTGAAATAGAGCTATATTTGTTTATTTTTATCTTTTATAAATGTACTAGGTAAAATGTAGGTAAATAACCAATTACATTAACATATTTTGCTACTTGAAAATGTTTTGGGTTAAATGTATTTTATGACATATTATCAAGCTTGGATATATTTTATTTTAGAGTATTTTATGTCTGTGGTCAAATCACGTCAGTCAAATGTGGCAACCTCTTTAAAAAAATTACCAAGCATTACAAATGAAATAAGTTGTAGGTTTGTCAATTTTTATTTCCAGCCATGAATATTTCACGAATCAAAGTCTTTAACGATAAATACCGGTTGCAATCTCTCCAAACTAGAATTTTCAATAGAGTATTTTCTTTTTACAAAAAGCAGACAACCATAAACTTATTATACCGGTAGCACCACAGAAACAATTTTTTTTTATATATATTTCTGTGGGTAGCACAGACTTAAATTATTAAATAAAGAGTACTTTATCTAAAAAATAAATATTTCTGTGACCGCTAGGTATTTTATAACTAATATATGAATATTACTGGTATTGTATAACTAATTATGTTACCCATGGGTGGGGGTACAATATAATAACTTTATGGATACCCGGATTCCCGCCTGCGGAAGTCCTTGTTGCTCGAAGTATAGTATCGCACATTATCTATGATATTATGTAGAAAAAAAAATCTGTAGTAGAAAACGCGCATAGTCATTTTGTAACTCTTCTTTTGATCTTTATGTACCTACATTGATTATATTGATTGTTATATTTATAATTGTTTGTGAAAAGCTTAAAAATTGTTGTAGATATTTTTATTTCTGTGGAGTTAGATACATTCTTATTCGTTCCATGTTTGATACTATACAAGGACTTTCGCGTTTAGTCTGTGTTGCTCTATGATAGATACCTATAAAATGTATAAAACTTCTTTGGTAGGAACCTACTTTATCATTTTATTTTAGTTTTCTTGACATATTTTTGATGGATTGACTCTTGACACCTTCACTGTTGCCAGCTGTTAATATTTACCCCTTAGTATTGAATAATAATGAGTAAGTACAATTCATAAATAGGTAACAAAGAACATTTTATACAAATTGTTGTGGTATAGCGGTCAACACGGCAAACCGCCACTTTCTAGTCGCAATAAATAAAAAAATAAAAAAATGTAATTATTTTCACAAACTTTTTTTGGTAATAAAATTGTACTTGTTTTTGAAAAAAAAGCACATATTCAATATTTTATCTAATCTGAAAAAACGATGTGAGTTTAAACGAAAGATACCTCCTTCGAGCAACAAGGACTTCCGCGCGCGGCCCGGAAAGTCCGTGTTGCTCTATGGATACCTCACGATAACCCGAATCGAACATTCTCAAATTAACTCCCTCAATTTCTGGTAAATCTGAATAGGAAATCACTTAAATATACAATTTCATATTTCACTCGGCATATAAAACTATTCTCATAAAACCATATTGCGGCAAAGATTTCATAAAGCAAAATTATAATTTAATTTTACTTGAATCATATACACAGATTACCCCGGACTTCAGGAAATGATAATGTAGGTACCTATCTTAAAATTTTAACATATTTCTCTAAAAATTGTGCTTATCGGCAAATGCCGGTTAATTACTCATGCAATCCCTACACAGTTTGCCAATATATATTTTTTTGTATTGTCTATACATTCCAAATGTTTTTTATAATAGTGTGTGTGGACGGATACACACACATCTAATCATTGTATGTGTACATGGTGTGTATCCATCCATCTGTGAAACGAAGTACGTGCCTGAACTGTCAAAACCCAATGGTGGACGACCCCCAGTTCAGTTGTTGCCAACGTAAATTATTCCCTATTTCGTTTCCTCCTTCTTTCGTTTGAGGTTTTTACACCATGCGTACTTACTTATGAGACTTGTCTTAAACATATAATTATCCAGGAGGAAATGATTCTACTATGAATTTTTCTTTTGTTATTATTGTCTTCCATGCTGGTCTGGGAGCGAAGAAAAACCATAGAATGTGCCAGCTGCTTCTCTTTCCGCTCAGATTGTAAGAGTCAATCGAGGGAAAGAGCTTTAAATTGGGGATTCCTCCGATCATAGGCGATGGGCTAGCAACCTGTCACTATACCTGAATCTCCATTCCATTAGAGAGCCCACTATTTAGCTAAGCGTGGCCTTCGAGTCTCACGACTCTTGGCTCTGTCTACCCCGTAAGGGATAAAGACGTGATCCTATGTATGTATGTTATTATTGTTTAAGTTTACTCTTAATAATAACATACTGTGTTTAGATAGCGCATTATAGCCAACTAGTTATTGTTCATTAATATAAACATAGTATTGTCGATAAGCTTAGAATGCAAAGTTTAATCAAGCTTTTTGTTTGTTTCAGGTAATGATGCTGTTTCTTAAAATCGGTAGTCAAAAAAGAGGAGTGTGTCAAAGGTTTTATCGTTAGGTAGGAGTCCACTACTGTACCTACATTACCTACCTAGGTATAGGTATTAAACGCTACTGGTTCTTTTTTTGGTATTCGTTTTATCATTTCTATGCGTTATAGTAGGTAACTTAACTGATAAGATAACGCACAGAATATACGACTATACCTTGAAAACATCCCTCCGTACACTAGGCTCCCATGTTGCCGCTCCCATGATCCACAGATAATTTGGTACTCCTTTTGGCTCCCATGGACCGCTCCCAATGGGATCCACGCACATAATATCACTATGATATTTTATTAGAGCGTGCCACAGCTCAATGACAGCTTAATGAGAGATTTTCTGACAGCTAAATTAAGAAAAAAAAAATCAGTAGGTATAAAAAAGTCTCAACAGATAGCGTTTTATGAAAGCCGAGTCGTAATAATGGCTGAACCTATATGGTGCGCTTTTTCTTGTCAACCAGAGGTAAAAAAAAAAATCACCTAACAGTTGACAGTTGCACAAATCACAATATTGATACTTTATAGTTGTTTTTTTTTACTAAGTTTTATTTAAAAAAAAATGCCAATGCCGTGAATTTTAGCTTTTTGTATGGAGCTTTTTCTCTCGCCTTTACTTAAGCGCCATCTATGAAGTCATCTGGAACTATTATTTTTTTTAATTTGGGTCTCGGAAAAGCCGTCACAGATTAAACAGCTGATTGACATTGGCCCAACAATTAGTAGCATGGGATTGCCAACCTATATCCTAACTAATATTATAAATGCGAAAGTGAGTTTGTTTATTTGTTTGTTACCTCTTCACGCTTTATCTACTGAACAAGTCTTTCTGAAGTACATAGGGTACCTTTCATGCCTAGAAAAAGTACTGTTCCCGTAGGAAATTCACGCGGGCGAAACCGCGGGCAAAGCTAGTCAATAATAAAGCTTTCTTTCACATCCTACATGTATTTCGTTTTGGAATGTTTGCGCGATTTACGTTTTGCATGCACTTTTTGAATTGCCGCCGTCGCATGCCGACCTCTGACGCCTATTGTGTGAAATGGATGAAATATTCAGCTCGGAAATAGTCACAGCTTGTCACAAGTGAATGTGCCGCGTAGAAAAATATTTAAAACTGTCCTTCAGTCTACATTATCATATACTAGCTTTTGCCCGCGGCTTCGCCTGTGTGAATTTCTCACAGGTACAGTGCTTTTCCCCGGGATGAAAGGTACCCTATATCCTTCTCCATACTTCTAACTATGTGTATGCGGATACATAATACGTATAAATTTTAGGTAGATTGGTTCAGTAGATATAGTGTGAAGAGGTAACAAACAAACAAACAAACAAACAAACTCACTTTAGATTTTTTAATATTAGTTAGGTTGACGTGTCCAAATTAAATGCAAATTCACAAAATAGGTACATACTTACTACGCTTTTAAAAAGAATAGGTCTTTCCACTCCGACCAATGGCGAATCAAACTAGCCAATCAGACAGTTCGATCGTCAGATCTCAGCTTCACCCCTACTAATATTATAAATGCGAAAGTGAGTTTGTTTTTTGCAGTTTTTTGTAACCTCGTCACGCTTTAACTACTGAATCAATCTTCTTGAAGTTTCGCATACACGTACTGAGAAGGACATAGGAAAAAGCACTGGGGCCCTATTTTTGAAAGTATGACATACCGTCAAAAACGAATAGACTATTATGTCGCACTCGTCCTATTATGTCACTAAAAACATAAAAGCCGTATTTTTGAAATCACTCGTCTAGCAATGTTGTCAGTGATATGAAAATAATGCGAGAAACAATTTCTGCTTCATTCTACGCAACGAAAACTGAATCGGTAACGAATCGTAAAAAAAATGTTCGTAAATTTTCAATCAAAGAGAACGTAAGCGTTAAACGGAACGCAAAAATGAAAATTCTAAAAGACTCCATCTATATCCGTATCTGGTTGTCTATGTCATTCAAGATTTTGTCGTCAAAAACGTTCGACTACCAAATCGTACGAATACGAGTGGTCTAGACCACTCGTTGCGAATTATTCGACATAGACAATTCAAAAATACGGAATAATTGATATCGAAGGAAAAATCATTCGGCTCACGCTTTTTTGGTGAGTCATACTTTCAAAAATAGGGCCCCTGATCCCGTGGGAAATAAACGCGGGCAACGCCACGGGCATAAGCTAGTGTCATAATAATGTTGCATTGTAATTCAATTAATATTGATTGATTGATTGATTGATTAACATTATGATGCAAGGCTCAAAATAAAAGACATCAACGCGCTGTAAACAATTTCAAATAATGGACTAAAATATCTTGATATGTTGACATAGCTCCATTTTTGGATTGGACTTGATCCCTGTAAAATGTCATGGGCTACATATAATACATGTCAAAACAATATCATCACTACATAGTATAAAACAAAGTCGCTTTCTCTGTCCCTATGTCCCTTTGTATGCTTAAATCTTTGAAACTACGCAACGGATTTTGATGCGGTTTTTTTTAATAGATAGAGTGATTCAAGAGGAAGGTTTATATCCCGTGCGAAGCCGGGGCGGGTCGCTAGTACAATATAAATAAATTAAACTCAATTCAATAAGTCATCTAGATAGAAATGATGAGGATCTATAGAACAGCAAAAACGCTCAGCAAATTTACTTAAATGCACTTAATTTCTTTATAATTATCTCTTTACAATAGGTACCTACACATAATACAAACCTACCTACTACATCTACTTATACTTCAATTTTTTTAAAACCACATTCTACTATAACTATATAGGTGATGATTTACCCTTATTGACAACAAAGCTAAAATCTTACATATTGGGCATCCTTGATAGTGGTCGATAGGCCTTCAAGTGTGTCACAGTTTGTAATTGTAAATATAACGCCATGTTGTAATGTTACCCGTGCTACGGTGCTATGCACACAGCGCGCGCCGCCGCCGCCGTGTAAATATCTGTAGACACATGTCGCGTGTGAACGAACCTCGCACGACGAGAATAAATAATGGCAGTACAGTCATACATGTAAAAACAATAAAGTTTTTTTTTAATTTTCGATTTTATTTTCTATGTATTTCTATGGTAAAAACCAAAACATTTTGGAATTCACCATTGACCAATTTATATGTGTTAACAAAATTGATTAAAATTGTAAATATAAAACAAGCTAATTATTTAAAAATAAAAAAACACGACTGACATCTTACATAGCCTATGTCATTCGGGCTAATGCAAGGAATCTAACAATACCTCTCACATCAAAATCTGTTAAGCCGTTCAGGACTTATGGTGGAATAAAGAAATTACATACATACATACATACATACATGAACCCTGAAAACATAACACTCCTTTTTTGGTCAGTCGTGTAATAACAAAAAAACTTTTTATTTAACTAAAAAACAGTTAGCCGTCACGGGACGCCCGGCAGATGTAAAACAAATGAGCATCGTGGCACGACGCATCATGTCATTTTCCATCACGGCATTTAAGTCGATTTTACTGCCAATCTGCGCATTGGCGCGGCTTGGTAGTTGGCAGTTTTAGTTATATTTTTTGATGTAAGTCAATGACATTCTAATAGAATGTCATTGATGTAAGTCATCAAAACTTAAAAACTAAATTAAAATTCTAACACCCTTCTAATACCCATGAGATTTTTCAAATTTTATTTTTTTGGTCTGCTATTTATCGCATCCGCCATTTTGTTTTTATGATGACGTCATATAGCTTATGTCACTCGGAGGAATGCAAGGAATCTAAAAATACCTCTCCATTGACGTATGATAAAACAACCTCTCACATCAAAATCTGTTGAGCCGTTCAGGACTTATGGTGGAATAAAGAAACTTACATACATACATACTTACATACATATATGAACCCTCCTTTTTTGGTCAGTCGTGTAAAAATGAGTGCGAGTGTACTTCAGTACATGTATATTAATGCTATGCGTAGTCATTGTTTGTCTGCATCACTTGAAGCGTCTTCTGCAGACCGATTTAATGAGCGAGCCACCGCGGTGTTAGGGTCGGTACACACGTCGTCTCTGCACCGATTCGAATAGCTCCTACTTCAATAGCACCTGGGTTCCACTTGGAGCACGAATCAATAACAAAAAAAAAACTAGCGCCCCGCCCCGGCTTCGTGCGGGTACATACATAAATTGTAGCCTCACTCAGGTATAATGTAGCTGTCTATTGGTAGAAGAATTTTTGAAATCGGTTCCGTAGTTCCGAAGATAACCCCTACAAACAAACTCAACACTTCCTTTTTATGATATTAATGTGAAGTGTAATGTTAAATATTATGCGCAAAAGGGCTGCATGCTGCATCGTTTGTAACCAGAATAAGGGCTAGCTCCAACCAACGGCGGATCCAGGACTTTTGGGGGCCGTGGCGGACTATGCACGTTGGGGGGTGCAACAAATCGACATCCATCCTGATGCTGTTGCCGCCCGCCTTGAAACGAATCCTAAAGACTTGCTCTCACTACGCCACTGCAGAACAACCAGATTTGCAAAAAATCAAGATATAAACCAGATGGGCAGAAAAAATCTGTTATTTCTTTATTTGATATGCACTGTTATGGAATTTTCTCTCCACAGTAGGTAGGTACACAAAAAACAGTTTGGGGGGGGCACGTTTCTGTTACTTCTTAGTTTGATATGCACTGTCACGGAATCTCCCTCCTCAGTAGGTACACAAAAAAGCAGTCTGGGGGGGGGGGGCACGTGCCCCGATCTTCCCAAATCCTCTACTGGCTCCAACAGTGTCCTGAAAATGATAGCGGATGAGATGGACTGTCCATTATGATTCACTGTCCAAAATTGCACATAAAGTTACTAACAAAATTATGAGTGTGAACTTAAAATAAAGACATTATTATGTCTATGAAAGTAATTGTTATTTTATTTTTTGCTATTGAAATCGGCTATGTTGATATCTCGATCGCCATAACAGCCGCCCTATGGGAGACTAGCTTTAGCCTGCGACTATGTCTGCGCGTGATTTACTATTTGATTCCACTACCAGAGCACTACCATCAAAAACCGAAAAGTGTCAAGTGTCAACATAGCACTGGCAGCCTATAACGTAGCTGTTTCCTCGATCCTGATACGGCCTAATTTTCTGGGATAACTCCGTGAATAAAGATATATTATTTAAGGCGCAAAAAAGGTGTGAGAGCAATCTTTAACTTGAAAAGTAACGATAGCTGTGAACATTATTTCAGAAAACTTTGCATACTAACACTACAAAACTATCAGCCATGCTTGTATGTATTAACATACAAGCATGGCTGATAGTTTTGTAAAATCGAATCACTTCCTATTTGCGACGCTATCGTCATTAAACAAAACAAAAAAAAAAACAAAAAAGAGCATGCCTTTGCGCAAGTACCGACCCGCTCAATGTGAAGCGCTCCTAAGCCCACCATCAGGGTAGTGTTAGCATAGAGAATACCAAAATGTGTGACATTCCATTCAGCGTGGCAACAGGGGAAATAACTGTTGTGGAGATAGGGACACGAAAAAAGTATCGATACTTTGTGGTATCGAGTACTTTTCCTTTCGATACCGATACTTTTGTACTCGATACTTTGTATTCGATACTTTTACTCAATGAGTACTTTTTCAGAGATATCGTATCGAATATATATTATTTTTTTGTTTATTTATTAGGTTCGCCAACTGGCTGTGCAACACAATATAATGTAATGTGTTAGAATTATAAAAAAAAAAATTTGTTTAGAAATTAGGTTTTTTTTAACACCGCGGCTGTACTACGAGTACCTAATATAATCACACGGGATAACCAAATGGCTGAAATTTTGAGTACTGGAGTTTAGGTACCTACCTGCACTATGTGTACATACATAATTGGCTGTCTACCGAAATTCTTATTGTAGTATTATATTCATTACGTATGTATTACTTTGTGGCTCTCAAGTTCAGAGAAGGTTGCAAACTTAGTAACGAGAGCAATTACAGCATTGAATCGATTCTGAACGTTTTGAATTGATCGTACACAAGGTTCTTTTTTTAAAAATTACACACACTGCGCTGCGCAAGCATTTTGCAGCTGCAGCAGCATCAGTCGTCAATCTGTGGTTTATAATGTTGTTTGAAGAAATTTATGCTGATTTGTCAGGTATATAATGTTTTTGTTTATTTAATTCAAATAAAAAAAAATAAGAAAAAGTACTCGATATCCTAAGGTATCGATACTTTTGTTTCGATACTTTTACGAGTACGATACTTTTTTTTCGATACTACTCATGAGTAAAGTATCGATACTTTCTATTCGATATCGTGTCCCTATGTGGAGATGATTCAAGGTTAAGGTTGTTTAACAATAATTAGATATGTATTTGATTTTTCTATAGGTGCATACTGCGTAAGCTTAATTTTTTCGGTGCTCGTATCTACGAGTACTTATGATAGTAAGATTCTTACATATCTATATTTATGTGATCTCTAATTCACTTCTTTGACCTATATATAAGATACAGAAATATACAGATAGGGCAAATAATTCCACCCAACACTTCGAAAAACATAGTGTGTACGTACGATGAAGTGTAAAAAATAAACTTTACACTTTTAAGCAAAATGTAGAGGGCTTTAAAATCTGGTTGACAATCCACGTCGTGACAAAATACTTGGCGATCAGCCAGAAGGGTTAACATATAAACGACTCCTTTGTTTTTGAAAAGCGAATTCCAGCCGTTCGGAAGAGAAGCCGGTTGTCATTATGGTAAATCTTCCACTAATGATATAGGAAGGAATTAACAGCAGGCCCAGCTCTATTTAAGTTTCAACGCTTGGAGAAAAGTCGAGGTTTTTATTGGTCGCGTGTTAAATTCTTTTAAAAGGGCTTTTTTGTATTTTTAGATAGGTACTAAATATTATTAGAAAAACCTGAGGATCACATAGTTTGTTAAAACTAAGTTGAGCTCCAAAGAGCCGACTGGCAGGAAGTGGCGCAGAACAGGAAGGAGTGGCAGCTTCTTGTATCGAAAGCCAAGATCTTCTTTGGGTCATCAATCATTTTTTTTATTGACTTTCTATGCTCTTTGGTCAGTTAGCCCCAGTGTGTGTGTGTGTATTTTGTTACTTAACATCTATTGTTCAACCTATGTTCACAAAATAAATAGAATTTTTCATTTTTTTTTTATTTGATGCCATCAATAAATAATGTAAACAACCCCGCTCGCACAGCTTCCGGCAGCGTTATCAATGAATGCAGCTGTTGATAAGGATGCAGGGCGATAGCCTTTGTTGGATAGGAGACGATGCATCGTGTATGAACTTCGACATTTCTTCTCAGCAGTGATCGTTGAAATGCTAGTAGTTTGTATATGAAATTTGACGTAAAATAGAGCCTGTGAAAGTCTAATTATTGAATCATTTGAATTTGATTTGCAGATTTCACATAATGAAAATATTACATCAATCTTTTTGCCTCATTCTTATTACTTACTTACTTACTCCGCTAGCTCAGTGACCCCAAAGTGGATCTTGGCCTCCGAAACGAGAGAGCGCCATATACTTCTATTCTGCGCGGTGGCTCGCCAGTTATCCGCTCCCAGCTCACGCAGATCAGCCTCCACAGTGTCTCTCCAGCGATATCTGAGGCGCCTTCCTGACACTTATTATTGGCTCATTCTTATTATTTATCTTTATTTATTTATTTAAAACATTATTGCATAAAATTACAAAAAATATGTAGAAACAAATGGTGGACTTAACGCCATATGGCATTCTCTACCAGTCAACCATTAAACCACAGAGAGATGGTGGTGCAATAAAAAAATACTATACTCCTCTATTATTTTGTTTTTGTTTTATTTTATTAAAGAAACCAACAGCGTTTACAGAAAATACAGTTCAAATCTTATCTATACATCTATACATATAATAAAACAGTAAAAATATTTTGTCTGTACATTTAGTATTTTTGATTGAAATGGATAGAGGGACACTTAAAAAGAATAATAGAAAGCAAAAAAAATTTTTTGGAATATCTTGTCTGTCTGTCTGTCTGTCTGTATGTATGTACGCGTTTCACGCAAAAACTACTGGACGGATTTGAATGAAACTTTTTTTGTTGTATAGCTATTAAGCCTGGGCAACATATAGGCTATAATTTATTTTAAAAACTGGAACACCTGATGAAGAACCTTAACAGAACAGCTAAACTATAAGAAATATGGAAATGGTGCCTTAACAAAAGTCGTTCAACCTGATGAGCATTTTCTGATGACGTATAAAAATTGAAGATCTGGAACATCTGATGAAGAACTGCAAGAGACCAGCTACACTATAACATATATGGAAATGGCGCCTTATTAAAAGTCGTTCAACCTGATGAGCATTTTCTGCTGACGTATAAAAATTGAAGATCTGAAACATCTGATGAAAAGCTCCAAGAGAGATTTTTCATCTAAGCGAAACTCACGCGGGCGAAGCCGCGGGCGACAGCTAGTTCTATAATAAGGCCAATAAAAGGTTTCTCTTACTATAACAATAATGTTGTCGATTAAATGGTGAAGAAAACGTAATGAAGGTGCACTAAATTATACACATTCTCTCAAATAATACAATCTATTATGCATTAGCTGTGCCCTGAGGCTCCTATCTCTTGGAAATTTCGGGATAAAAATGTATTCCAGGTTTATAAAAATGTTTTGAACTGAAGAAACTTAAATCAAATATTTCCAAATGATCACAAAAATAAAATCAATGCACCGCTCCGTTCCGGTTACTCCACAAACGAGATTACTATCTTCCAGTTGCTAATGCCAGTTACTTGTTACTTGCTCTACGTAGGTGCTTCGCCCAAGGCCGCGGTTTCGACACGACGGGCTCCGTGGGTGAAATTGATCGCAACCACCCGTGTGGTGGAAATGACCATATTTGGGAATTATTACTATGCTAGCCACGCCCCGAGGCTTTGCTCCCGTGGGAGTTTCGTGGTAAAAAAGTACCCTATGTGCTATTCCTGGTATTTTTCTACCCGTATACCAAATTTTATCGAAATTCATCCAGTAGATTTTGCATGATTGAGTAACGAACATCATTTATAATATTAGTAGGATATAAATCCTAATCCTAACTAATATTATAAAAGTGAAAGTGAGTTTGTTTGTTTGTTTGTTTGTTTGTTACCTCTTCACGCTTTATCTACTAAACCAATCTTTCTGAAATTTGGCATACACATAGTTAGAAGTACGGAGAAGGACATAGGGTACCTTTCATCCCGGGAAAAGGCATGGTTCCCGTGGGAAATTCACGCGGGCGAAGCCGCAGGCGAAAGCTGGTATGTATATAGTCCAGGGGTGGATTTAGAGGGAGGTCCTGGGACCTTATTGGTATATTAGCAGGGGCCCGGGCCTTTGTTCCCGTGGAAATTTCGGGGAATATTTTCCTCCCTTAGGAACCTACATGTTAAACAGCTTTTTGCGACCAGTAGTTTTGGCTATGCGTTGTCTGTCAGTCCCTCAGTCAGTCAGTAACCGAAAATTTTATATAAAGTCAAAGTCAATTGTTTTGATTTAAATAGGCTTAAAAATAGCACTTTTAAATCGTCATATTCATTTAGTTAGTTGACGTCATAAAATTACTTAAAGCTAAGGTTACCACCGTCTAATATTAATTCTGTGCCACCGTCTCCAAAGCGCAAGTGGGGAAGAGGCGGCGCAACAAACTCAACTGCTGCATTTTCTTGATTGGAGAGCCCCCTGATGTAGAGCAGTTACCGTAGCTTATAGATTCTTTGCAGTGATCAAACTATGTACATATCTTTCTCTCTCTCTCATCGAGCCTTTTACCGGTGGCATTCTGCGTACGCGTCGTCAGAGCCTAGGGTCCGCTCTCCTATTTTTCCTTCTACACTTCACGCAGTCTTCAGCATCCCTAGGTGTGTTGTGAAGCGGTGGTGGCCAAGTGATAATGACACCTGCCTGAGGTCGGGTAGGACCCAGGTTCAAATCTTACCTGTGTCATATGAGTTTGTAGACCAATCTGACTCATGTTTGATAGTTTTCTCATAGGCCACCACCTGCTCTCGGTGAAGGAAAACATCGTGAGAAAACCTGCACATTGGCTGACTAATTAGTTTACTAGTGTGTATACGGCTACTGCCACTAGATGGCGGTAGTCGTAAAAGTCATGTGAAATGCCTTTTAGGCGACTTTAATAAAAAATCTGACACCAGTGTTAGTAATGACACACTCGATAAGAAGACGAAGTTGTGTTGTGAGACCATCGGCGCGCATATCGTCCTTGACGACATCAAGCCAGTTTTTCTTGGGGTGTTCCCCTACAAATTACATTAAATTAAGATTTAAATTAGGTATTTTGCAGCTGCATCCTCACACCAAAATGAGTCAAACGAATCTTCTATTCTCTTAAAATAAAATCATCGAAAATTATTGTGTTTGTCTTTCTTCTCTTCTGTAGTCAATTTTGAATCTTATTTAGTTGTACATACAAATCAAAATAACTAATTTGGAACTGTGTTTTTAATGAAGTCCTGACAGTTTTGTATTTCAATGGAAGGGTGGTTATTTTTAACGCGGGCTGTTAAGTTTTAATGCCCGGTTATATCAAAGAAACTCATTATAAATTCTCCGCTTAAAATAATTGATTAACGTTAAATATAGAATAGGTTTTCAACGGGGTCCCTAAGTTATTAAACTTTTAATTAGGTAGATTATAAAATGGATCTCCCGAAAAATGTTCATCAAACCGTCAACCTCAGAAAATTTTGACCTTTGTCATTCTTCGTTTCATAGACATTTTTCTATTGGCCCACTAGATGAAGCTCTTTTGTTTGGTTACTATTTGTATGTTGCACGTATTGAAAGTTTAATAGCGCCTCACTCCCACACGTGGGTCGTGGGCAACGGTAACGTTGATTAATGTGTGGGCTAAGTTATAAGAGAAAGCGTGTAACGCGACAACGCGTTGCTGTAATGTGTCCTCCGTGGATCAATTTCGCGTGCGCTGGCACCTTTAAAAAAATATTTCTGTGGCTGCTATATACCTTTTCTCACCTGTCACACATTTAAATTACCTATATCAAATTCTTTTCTGCTTTTGGATGTTATTCTTGGGCCAGATTCTGAAGATAAATTACTTACAATTATATTGTAATAAAGATCGACTGTTATTCATTATGATATATATTATCAGACCTTTAAGGGTCTTATATTTATATCAATAAAATATTTTGGGAACTTACCTTGAAGATTTATTGAGCGTAGATCCAAACTTTGTGACCGCCGCGCCACGTTCTGGTGAAGAAAGTGTCGTGATGAAACCTGCGTATTAGTTAACTAGATTGTGGTTCGGTATGAATGGTGGAAGTACGTAGTTAAGTCATGCCAGATGTCTTTAGGCGGCTAGAATAAATCTGAGACCAGTGTTACAAAGAAATAAGTGAATCTTTCCTACATCAATTTACTAATCAATCAATAAAAATTTCTAATCAATCAATAAACAAAATTATTAGGGAAATGTCACTTATCCAAATTAACTCAAAGACTGACGTATGATAGAGTGTAATTAATCATTTGCGATCTAGTGTCCTTATTACCTCAAAATACGCATTTGCCTACTTATACATGTATCTTCAGTCATGTACGGTCAAGAGGCAAAAGCACAGTCACAACTACAAGGCATTATGATTTTTAACGCTATTCGAGGGTGTATTTTTTCTTTGGTATGACTGCACTTATAAATGACTTTTGATTGTACAAAGACATTTCGCTTCAGCTCTTAACTTGTTCCAAACTGTGGACCTCACGCCGTCCATTGATATCGATCTTCCCATTCATTTTTCAACAGCCTCTTTCTGCCGTTACTTGTCCATCGCAGAACAGTCACGATTTAACGATCTCTGTTCTATATTTAGACTTTTTATAGACTATAGACTTTTACTCGTTTTTCGTCGTCAATAGATTCTATTCATGGCAGAGGAAATTACGATCTTTGACTTTATAAAAACGTAAATCTTGTAGCATTTCATTCATGGAACCTTCACTTCCTTTCAGCGTGGCTTTTGATTAAGCGCGCGAAGGAAGCAGATGTCTCCATTTATATTTGCCACTGACATAAAGAAAAATAAATAATAGGTCAAGTCAAGTGTGTGTCGGGCCACGTGCAATGTAGGGTTCCGAATGTATCTACCCTGTAGAAATACGGACACATGAACTTTTATTTACTTCCAGTTTTATCCTAACTAATAATATAAATGCGAAAGTGAGTTTGTTTGTTTGTTTGTTACCTCTTCACGCTTTATCTACTGAACCAATCTTCTTGAAATTTCGCATACACATAGCTGGAAGTACGGAGAAGGACATAGGGTACCTTTCATCCCGGGAAGAAGCACTGTTCCCGTGGGAAATTCACGCGGGTGAAGTCTCGGGCGAAAGCTAGTATGATTATATAATGAACATATACCATCATATAGAATGAAAATTGTTAATGCGAATATTTTTCATACTAACATCACTTTTGGAAGTTTATCGTCTACTAAACTCATTAACGTGTAAAGCCTACATAACCGTGATAATTTTCCTTTTAAATTCATTATATTTGCTATTTATTGTGATTTTTTTCATTCACCTTCCACCATTTTCCTGTTCGAGACACTTGACTCTAACAAAATTTAGCATTTAAAAGTTAAATATTTCGCAAACGGATCCCTAAAAAAAGTTTATTTCGGATCCCTAAAAAATATAAACGACGACAGCGCCCCGGTATTTGTATTGTATCAATTTTTGTGATAGATTCGCAATAGCATATCTATACTAAAATTTATCAAAAGTGGAAACCGAAAACTTGCAACAATACCATACTTATATTAATTATACTACGACGTTGCTTCCTCGATATTTATTCAATCAATTCACTATGCAGCTCGCTCTGCTATGTACTAGGCATGACACAATTTTTAGGACCTAGGGATAAAATAAAATAAGTCCAAAATTTACATCCGACTCTCGTCCCACCCTTACCTGTCACCGGCGGAGGCGCCATACTTCATTCGCTTTTTGTGTGCGGGCATGGCAACACACACTACAACAATATTTTTATTTTCTTTATATTCCAAGTATCTGGAATATCTTTAAATTAATTTATAACCTCAGTGTCAGTGGAAAATGACGTACTTTAAATTCATTTCACTCGTAAACAACAAAAAATGTAAGTATTTTTTCATTACCTGAATATCTGGTTTGAATATTAACGATACTTTGAAAAAGTTATAATGCCTAACAAAATGTTAGATAACTACGTATTTATGTTGCATTGGCTACTATTACTCGTACGTAATCGTGATTTTACATCACACCTGTGTGCCTGCGGGTACTTTGATAACATTTAATCATAAACTCAACAAACAACGGTCGTTAGACCAATTGAATTTTATTTTTCTCCGCTGACCCAACTATGCACCTACCTTCCTTTTATCTAGGAATTGTCTGTGCATGATGTTGCATAATACAATATCGCGAATAGTATCTCGCGTCCTGAGTTGCGATTTTACATGAATCGTAACCATAATATGCGTCACATGTTTAAGTCTTACATTTGTAAAAACATTTTTTCGTGGCAAAACACGAATCTACATATGTATTGATAATTTTCTTCTTATTCCTTGATTGTTCTGACCGTCGTTAAAAGTTAAACGCAAGGCCCAATTGGGTTATTTGTTGATGAAAGATTAATCATATTGAACTACGATATAACAAGTATGTTCAGAATAAGTCTGGGTCCAATTCTATACTGAAGACCCTGGAATAATTGTGTAAACAAGATTATAGCCAAGCATAAGCTGTCATCATTGCAACATTTAAAATTAAACTTTTATCCGTTACGTCAATTGCTTAATTGTTTATTGTGATAAAAACGTACGTACCTATTTTGTACGCATTCGATTTTTTTCGATTTTAACGTTACTTCGTTAGTGACTGGATGGGTCTGTCTCAGCTGTATTCACAGTCTTAAAAACCCATCAAACCCCATTGGGCCCACTTGGTGCCCTAATCCTCCTTACCCATCCATGGGAAGGACAGTGCCCCAATATTGGGGACATTAAAATAGCTATGATGATGGCGGTTGGTCTACGGGTAGTCAACGAGGAGTCTACAGGCGATCTACGGGTACTCTACGGGTGGACTACGAGTGATCTACGGGCGGACTACGAGTGATCTACGTGTGGACTGTGCTAAGCACATACAGAATTACAATGCGATTGTAGTCACGTGTGCTCCGACCCAATAGATCTACAATGCGATTGTAGACGGGGTTAGAATTACAATGCGATTGTAATCAGGGTTTTACACTATAGTCAAGCACATACAGAATTACAATGCGATTGTAGTCACGTGTGCTCCGACCCAATAGATCTACAATGCGATTGTAGACGGGGTTAGAATTACAATGCGATTGTAATCAGAGCGACTATAGTCAAGCACATAAAGTCCGATAGAAGAACAACAACAACGCAGAAGATATGCAGCTGCCCAGTTTCCTTACGCAAAATGGGCCCAATCAAGAGAGCCTAACTACAAAATCTTCGCGCAAAGTAAAGTATTACCCAATATGACTACGATATAATCGTAGTCTAGTTTATATACTACACCTATATAACAGCACATATAGAACTACAATGCGATTGTAGTCGCGTGTGCACTGCCCAATAGAACTACAATGCGATTGTAGTCAGGGATACACATTTACCCTTAGAATTACAATGCGATTGTAATCAGGGTTTTACACTATAGTCAAGCACATACAGAATTACAATGCGATTGTAGTCGCGTGTGCACATGTAATTTTAATAAGTCTAATTTTTGCCATTTCGACTCGAGATGATGATGATGATTATTACCTTATGTAACTACAACGCGATTGTAGTCAGGTATACACATTATTACCCATTAGAACTACGACGCGATCGTAGTCTGGTTTATAAGTATTTTTACTTACTTACTTATTTTATACACACTTTTATTAGCATAAACAGAACTACAATGCGATTGTGGCCAAATATACACATTATCAGCCAGATATACGCAATAGAACTCCCAAGCTATCGTAGATAAACTATTATCCGAAGTATAACTATGCAAATAGTAATATTATCAGATGATAACCATGTAACAAAAGTGTGTATCTTACTATACATTTCGAACACCCTTTAAGTATCTCATACTTATTAAAACTTTACTAGACTGATACAGTCAAGTATTATTTTTTCTGGCTGCGTAAGTTCTTGGAACTATAATGATGTTATAACCATGCACTGTCAGTATTAACTCAGCTCTGTTCATTTCAGCTAAACACGGACTTCGAGTCTCAACTCTTGGTAGTGACAGATTATCTGTATGTATCTGTTGTTATAAATGTTTGAACATCAGGACTGATGAAAATCGCTGACCATTGCTGGTCATCATAACAGGTATGTACTCATACCAAATATCTAAACATTGGGGAGCAGATAGAGCCCAAGAGAAAGCTGGGAAACGGAGTTCGGTAAACTGAGGAAAGGAAATCCACTCATCAATCGAGATGATTATTCGCCAAATATACATAATTTAGATAATTTACAATATACACGTCTGGTACATTTATTCAATACTTTTAATATATCGACTGATCAATCGATCAATCAGTTATTGCCTTTATATTTCATATATTAAACAGGTATTCTATGTCACTATTGAGTATGGCGTCAAATTTGACAGTATTTTAAATAAACTGTTCCGGCGATCAATTTTCTCCTAAAAGTTTGTATAATGAAATATTTTCATTGTCAGTCCGGGTGACTCCGGAACCACCCAATATCGGGTCAATATCCGATACCGGTCTCTTTATCTTTTTATAATTAGCAACTCGCTTCACTGACAGTTGCCCATGTATCTTTATACATAAAGAACACATACCTACATAAAGTTTTATACATAAAGATTATAATACATAAAGATTCAGCTTCTTGACTGATTTTTTTGCAGATTGCATCCAATCCATCCAAAGTAATGATACCTAATACAAACTGAGATTATGTACTTACTTATTATTACATACTTTATTTCAATACTTACATATGATCAAGCTTATCAATCCAATTAACCGGCTTCTACGCTCACTATAGTTGTACAACAG
>CM031565.1:0-56259 GCA_018467065.1 Ephestia elutella
CAACACCACTTTTGACGGTACATTTTACCCCCTGTGCCCCAAACACAACTTTTTGGAGGGGGAAAGGCTGGGATAGTAATATTGGGCAACAAATGTAGCTCCTAAAGTTAAGTCTATTGTTGGCTTTAAAGTCGATTCGTTTTACTTTATGCTTTAATTCTACCGGCCGAGTACGCGAAACTCGCTGCGAAATTTACCTTCTTGCCTAGGTATAATACTCATAGAAGTCTTATCCATACATTATCAAAAAAAAAATGTTTTGACTTTAGTTTATTATGAGTCCCTGTTTATGAGTGTATGGCTACTATATTATGTATCTCAAAACTACAAACTACTAGCGTTTCGAAACGACCACTGCTGAGAAAAAATGCCGAAAGAAATGGGTAATTTAAGAAGAAAATATTACCTAGGTAAAAATAAAGACCGGATACCGGATAGAAACGAGCAGAAATTAACAAAACAAAAACATGAGACCAAAAACCTTACCCACATATTATAAATTAAAGTCCCCTGCCGCGTCTGTCTGTCTGTTCGCGGTAAACTCAAAAACCACTGAACGGATTTTGATGCGATTTTTACTAATGGGTGGGGTGAGTAATGTGTCTGTCTGTTCGCGGTAAACTCAACGATTTTGATGTGGTTTTTATTTTACCACGGGCTAGGGTGGGTTATGTCTGTCTATCTGTTCACGGTAAACTCAAAAACTACTGAATGGATTTTGATGTGGTTTTCACCAATGGCTGGGATGGGAAACGCGTGGTGTTTATGTTGCTAAACAAAGACTTAGGCAAGCACATTGCTGTATTACAACTGACACAGAAGGTATGTATGCGTTTTTTGCATGTAAAATGAGGCTACTTGCACCACAATACACAGTAAATCTCTCGTCGACCATTTTTATGGCGGATTAATGCTTCCTAATATTTTCTTACACTGGTAATGAATTTCATCTTTTGGTTTTGGCCACTTCCAACATTTAAGGGTCTTTGCCATAGAAGAAATATAAGCCCCAATTGCAGAAATTTTTGTTATTACACCCGGAAACAATTCGCCTTCGTATTTAAATACTACGTATTGACCGACAGCCTTCACAAAAGGCTTAAATTTGCTGCTATTTGAGTCTTCAGTTACAATGTTAGTTTCAGGTTTTCATTACCTTTTAAGTCGCTAAGGAAAGCAAGATCAGAAGAGGAGCCATGTACAGAAATTAAAAAAAAAAATGTTGACGCTTTCTGCATAGGAGCTCACACTATCATTTCTGCGGCGAATACGTTTTGAAGAAGTGGTAGGCTGTGGCTCTTCGTTTTCTTGGTCATTAGTAATAGAGTTTAACTCTTCAGTCACACTCTTTCCAGGTGTGATATTTAATTTTGTACGACGTTTTATATTGTAATCTTTGGCCCAATCTACCCTCTTCGCTTCAAGCGTTTCGAGAAAAGAGTCTTGTATAGCAGACGCGTCAGAAGCTTTCGGCAACCTCTCTAATACTGGATCGATGTTAAGTGGATATATACCACATTTCCGAAAGCCAGAAATCAAATTATCTTTCTGTGTTGCTGCTAAAATTTCAAGAAGTCTGTTTAGTAACACTGAGAAATTACTTTTTTGGATGGTTGTATCTCGTCTGCCTTGATCACTTGCCTTCCATTGAGAGAGAATATTTCTCCAAGCCATTTTCATAGGACCAAAATCCGCCACATCTAGCGGCTGGGTCAAGTGAGTGCTATTAGGTGGAAGGCAAACAAATCTGACATTGTGATTATTACATGCATTAAGTACATCAACTGAAATATGTGAAGACAAATTGTCTCCTATGACAACTTTGGGACCGTCAAGTTTCTTGAGTCTTGGTAGCATGTGACTAAAGAAGCAATCATTGAAAATATTCGTGTTAAACCAACCTGAAGTACTGGTATTATATCGAGCATTCTTTGGTCCATTCTCCGTCTAAGTATTCCATAGTTGTTTGGCCTTGTATACGACATAAGGTGAGAATAATTCTCCTGCTACATTTCCACAACACATTATAGAAATAGCACTTTTTGAGGAATTTCTTATTACTTCTGGATATTTCATCCCTCTCTTTGTAAGGACCTTTTCTTGACCAGGGTCATCTGACAAGTTCGTCTCGTAGAGTAGTAGTTCGTCTAGTACAAGAATTCTGCTAATTTTTCCAACTTTGTAGCAAGACCATCTCGGTAGTGATAAGCGTAATCGGTCCATTTGGATACTAAAGAGTTTGGAAATTTTGCAACAACAATCGATAACATTTCAGGGCTTTGTAGATATTCAATCTGTTTCACCGCCTTTACTGCAGTTACATAGTTTTTAACCTTGATTACAAAATTAGGCTAGCTTTCCTACATCACTCTGTTGGCATACCTGTGGCTGTGGGCTACTGTTAAAAACAAATGGCGACCGCTCCTCGCTAACAACAGACGATGGAGGCGGCTGGGCTGGCCCGCACAAGAATCCAGCCACTCTCTGACTCTATCTGCACTGGACACTGTAGATTTAGAACGAGTACTAGAGCACTTCTCCACTTTTATTATATCTAAAGCTTCTCCAACAACGAGGACTGTATTTCGGCTTTAATTTTCGCCGCTGCCGCTATAGCCTCTGCCTTGACTGCTTCAGCTTTAGCCTGGGCTGCCTTAGCTATGGCCTCAGCTTCAGTTTGTGCAGCCTCCATCTCAATCTGGGCGTTAGCGCATGCCGCTTGCAACTCTAAATCCCTTTGTCGCTTTGTCGAAACATCTCGTTCGACACTATTTCGTTTTATTTTTTTTACCGACCGAGAGGACCAAAAATGACTGCGATGGGACGTGCAGGTCAGATTTTTAAGAAATAAAATACAAGGAACTTGACTCCATATATTGCTTGACGTGAGCCCGAATGACGTCTTTCTTTTAAAACCAAAAACATAAATCTAGACCTCATTAGGAGCAGCGCGGCCGTCGGTAACAAATAGTGTTACAAACATTATATTCAGAGCTGGAACTACACCGCCCTTTAATCCAACAATTCATCAATAAAAGCGCTCCCAGTCGGAACATGTCCCGCTCGTAGTTCACACTCACTCCAGGGGATGAATTGTTCATCTTATACCCAACATACTTGGGACTCGCTATACGGTATAAGGGGAACGTCTGTTTTCCAAATCAGAAAATAAAGTTTCTGGTTCATCGATATCCATATCTGTGTTTTCTTTTTCTAAAACTTCATTTATCACGTTAGAAACAACAGTAACTGAGTCTGAATTATTGTAGTAATGTACGTAATGTTTAGATAAACTAATTAAAAGTTTATAACGATTTGCACTCATAGTCACTGTTAATTGGTAATTGCACACACACAATAAGAAAGTTTGCATTTTATATGTAAATCGTTTATCAAACTGAGTAACTGAAAGTCAATTTTCGCGGCAAAACTGACAGCCACAAACAACATTACACAAGCAAAACTAGCTAAAACTGATCTGCCGATCACTCGATAGGTATCCCCGCGAAAACTAAAATTATATAAATCAAAAAGAGATAGCAAAAGATTCGCTAGTCTAATCAACGTTGGACGTCGCGGCACTCGCCGGACATCAACTTACAAGACCAAACACTGTATCTATTTCGCACGCGGGCCTGGGCTTCCTAATGGCAAAATACTGTATACATATATTAAAAGAGCATTTTTTGGCAAAAAAACAGACTAGAGTAAAACGTAATACAGTGTATTTTCAAAGTCAAAGTCAAAATTTTTATTGAAACTTGGCCTTCTAAGACAGCTCTTTTTCACGTCAATAACTAATTATTTAATCATTATATATTATGTCTCAAAGCTACAAACTACTAGCATTTCGGATTGTGTTATTGTGATATTCGGTTGTGATATCTTGGTAAATTACGAATATTTTCTTTATTCCCATAAACTAGCGTGTTAAACACACCGAGAGAAATTCATTGAGCGTTGTTAAAACAAAACACTGTAACTTAAATTACAGTGTGTTGGATTTACACGACAGAGTAGCTCTCATTATAATTTCTGCCTCTGTAACGCGACCTTTGTCTATTGCTGTACGGCGATGCTCCTCTTTGCCTACTGCGGTCTCTAAAGCTGGAGGGTCTACTCTTTACTTCTGTTGGCAAACAAAACAGCATGTAGGTCTAAAAGTCCTTGGGCATCTCCACTACACCTAGCCCAGAAAAAAGACAATGGCTGGAGACCGTGTGGAGACTGTCTGAAATTGCTTAAACGCAAGGACCGTACCTAATAGGTGTCCAATCAGGTATATACAGGTCGCTCACCAGCTGTCTGGCAGCACAATATAAGTGATGGCACTTAGGGTTTTTTATTGGTGCGGGAATGTTGAAGAATTAAGCCAAGTCAATTTTCTAATGAGTCTTGGTTCATCTGCCGTAAATTAAGGTATTTAAATCCAATACTCTGAACATACGTCCAGATATCCTGAAAACATGTTATGGATATAAAGTATCCCTTTACGCAGCAAATTAACCTCAATTGGCTATTTCAAATTTTCAATTCGATGTTTAAATTGAGGCCACAATGTATGATCGATACTGTTTTCGGACACTCGGATCCCTTTTTTAATATCTTTTTTTGATGCAAGGCCATTTGTAACATCAAAAAAAAATTCTAATTGCGCAATTACATTACTCGTAGCAGCCTGCAAAATCTCATCACGTTTTAACCTTCCGTCAAGTTCTCGTTCTTCTCTAAAAGTTTCCGCAAATAATTTGGAAATTGCTGCTACATCATTACTTAGTATTTGTGCGGATTAACTTTCATTTTAGAGCGGAACTTCGGATTAACATAAAGATCAGTAGGTTAAAAATAAAGATTTTCCTTGGTTTTTTCCTGCACCTGAACTAAATGTGACCAATCACCTTTTTTATTTGTCCTAGAAAGTTATTTCTGATATAATTTTTTTTTCATTTTCCCCTAATTTAATTTTTTCGTTTAATATAAAACAAAAGTATTTTCTTAATAAATTTACCTTTATTTCCTTGAAGATATCTTAATGTATACACACAAGTGTTATTTTCACTGGATTGATGAAATAAGACATATTTTTCTACATTATCCTGCCAGCACTCACACTTTGAAGCTAACCTATATCTGATACACAAAATATCAACCTATATGGATATTTGGAAAAACCAACGTGATATGGAGGTAATGTTCACAAAGTAGTTTGGAGAATTCCAAGAACAACTTCAAGCTGTTGCTGCTGCATTCGGTGGTAGTGCTGTCACCCTGGCTCAGCTGCAGGAGCAGTTTTTTGCTTTCAGTACTGAGACACAAAAAATGTTGTCACTCATGGGTAGCCAAATTTCTGCCCTTTCATCTGCATTTAACTCTATTGAAGCCCGGTATCGCAGAACGCCTTTACTGATTAGCGGAGCTTCGGAGGATGTGAGGGACCTGCCATCATTGATTTCTGATATCTGTACCAATATATTAGGCCTTCCTGAAATTGCCCCTGAGAAGTTGACGGTGTGCCATCGCATTGGGAAGGCTGATGGGAGACAAAGGCCAGTCAAAGTCAATTGTTTTTATTTATATAGGCTTAAAAATAGCACTTATAAATCGTCACATTCTTGTTTTTTAGTTAGTTGACGTCATAAAATTACGTAAAGCTAAGGTTACCACCGCCTCCAAAGCGCAAATGGAGAAGAGGCGGCGCAACAAACTTCACTGCTCCATTTTCTCCAAAGACGTCACTTTACAACATATGTCTTATAATTAAATGACTGTGTATGTGGACGAATATACAATACATTGAATATTTATATGAAATGTCAAATTTATAAATAAATAAAATTATAAATTAATAAAATGTCACTGAAAAAGTAAAAGTACACAATGTACCTAGAGATTGATATGACAGTCTTAGGAGGTCACTGTACCAAGCTCGGGCCACGCATTTTTGTCATTTACATAATCGTCCGTCGTATAATATGCCTTCATAATGTTAAATTTCCTATCAGGCAGTACTTATTTCTGTTTATCCCGAAGGTTGTCTGGTAGAGAATGCTGTTAGCGTTAAGCCGCCAATTCCATGTTGAGTGAATTGCACTAACAATGCTCTAATTTTGGACAGAGCTCCCAAATTTTTTAACCCGGTCGTTAATCCTTGCTTCGCTTGAATTTATAATTTCTTTCATTTTGGCGGCGGCGGCGGCTGCCACGTCCTCCTTTGTTAAGGGCTGCGACGCTGGCAGCTCCTCCACCTCAGGCAGGCGCAGGCGATGGTAGAGCCTGTGGGCCCTCGCCGCTCTGGCCGCCTTGGCTTCCAGGGCAGCCACCACCAGCGCGGTGCTCGCGTTTGCAATAGTGGAGTGCTAGAAATATGTAATATGAATAAGTGCATGATAATTGTTGTTGAAATGGTGCACATGCCAAAAGCATTACACATAAGAATGAACAAATGAAATGGATACCTATCCCAGGGCAAAAATATTTCATTAGTAGGTAGGTAGGGTTAAGTCGTTTTTATGTTAGAAATGTTCCATGTTACAATATTTAGGTTGTTAGAACTAACTAGCTGTCGCCCGCGGCTTCGCCCGCGTGAGTTTCGCTTAGATGAAAAATCTCTCTTGGAGCTTTTCATCAGATGTTCCAGATCTTCAATTTTTATACGTCAGCAGAAAATGCTCATCAGGTTGAACGATTTTTGCTAAGGCGCCATTTCTATATATGTTATAGTGTAGCTGGTCTCTTGGAGCTTTTCATCAGATGTTCCAGATCTTCAATTTATATACGTCGGCAGAAAATGCTCATCAGGTTGAACGATTTTTGTTAAGGCACCATTTCCATATTACTTATAGTTTAGCTGTTCCGTTATGGTTCTTCATCAGGTGTTCCAGTTTTCAAAATGAATTATAGCCTATATTTTTTTTTTTTTTTTTTTTTTTTATTTATTTGGTTCGCCAACTGGCTGTGCAACATACATGTTCATAGGAATATAATTACAATCAACCAAGTTGTCAGCCTTCTAGGAGCGAACACAGCATGCACATTTATATGCTCGCAGGTTAAATTTAAAAATAATAGTAAATTTAGTTATAAGGTTACAATTTTATATATGTTGCCCAGGCTTAATAGCTATACAACAAAAAAAGTTTCATTCAAATCCGCCCAGTAGTTTTTGCGTGAAACGCGTACATACATACATACAGACAGACAGACAGACAGACAAGAAATTCCAAAAAAATTTTTTTGCTTTCTATTGTTCTTTTTAGGTCTCCCTCTATCCATTTCAGTCAAAAATATTAAATGTACAGACAAAATATTTTTACTGTTTTATTATATGTATAGATAAGTACCTATATCTTAGTCGTGCGTTGCCTTAGAGTGCGTTACTAAGTAGATAGGTACAAATCATGCACGAACGATAAAGCATAACACACAAAATTCACATCCCAACCAAACAGAAAATTGTTATTTGTCACAGTGATAAACCAAACCAAAGGTGCGGAGTACCTACGTGTTGTTTACCATATATAATACTAGCTTTTGCCCGCGGCTTCGCCCGCGTGAATTTCCCACGGGAACAGTGCTTTTTCCCGGAATAAAAAGTAGCCTATGTGCTATTCCAGATCATTATCTACCTCTGTACCAAATTTCATCGAAATCCGTCCAGTAGATTTTGCGTGATTGAGTAACAAACATCCTCACAAACTCACAAATTCACAAACTCACATCCAAACTTTCGCATTTATAATATTAGTATGGATGTAGGTAATAAAGCTACATGTACAACTCAATTTCTTACTTTTCGTATGGACGTACCTGGATAGAAGCGAGCAGTATCCATTGAACTGCACATAAATGGATCTTTGTAAGTATTAGGTCTATAGAATAACAAATTCTACATATTTAAAACTAACTACTAACAGGTATTTACTTACGATTCAGTGGCTTCCATTTTTGATTCTCCAACTTTCAATTTCACTTATTCTGCAAACAAAACATACAAACTATGTATAATTTTGGACAAAAAACTAGTAACGACTTACATGAATAGGTACATAATTCAAGAGAAATTTGGTACATTTTAAAATATTTTTAGTAGACTTATGAAATAAACAACACATTTATTTTTATAAATTATTTATATTTATTCACACAAAATCAAAACATATAATATAGAACTAACACATACATTGGTAAAAAATTTAAAGTTATACGTTATTGAACAAGATTGTTTTATGCAATCGGTGACGCAAAGTGTGGTGTTTTGCGTGGCTATATAGCCTTAAATCCAAAAATGCTGATGCAATACTATTTAGCATTATAAATTCATGTGAATCTTCACAAAGGAAAGATTCCAAAGGGTGGTCTAAATATTTGTGCCCGCGAACAAAAAAATGTTGCACCACTAAATCAACAATCTTTTTTTGTTAAGGTTTCTTAACTTGTTGATACGAGTTTCCATTATGAATATCTTTTCACAATATTTAAGAACAATAAAAGTAAATTTACTAACATAATTTAGTTTTCCTCTAACGACGAACGTAGTAAAGGAAGAAAATTTACATATATCAATACAGTATGTATGATCAGATTGATTTTTTTCAAGTAGTGCTGCAATACAATGCTTACAATTATTTTTTTTCATTAATTTATTTGCTTTATATCCCGCAATTTAATAAAGGATGTTTTCTTTAAAATCTGAAGTAATCACGCTGTCAATTTGTGTAATTTATCCTCATCATCATTTTCGTCTTCAGTGTAGGAAGATTGTGACTTATTTTTTCATTATTTATATTAAAAACTGGAGTTGATTGTAGGAAATTGTCGTCGGGAAGTATGTTAGCATTTTGGCTAGGCGCTACACTATTTCTAAATAATAATTTTCTCATCTAAATTGAAGCGCACTTGGGTTGTCATTTAATGCACCGCATGATCTGATGTAAGAGAAAAATATTGAAAGCGTCAGAGGAACTAAATAGTAAAATTAGCTCCATCTATCTCATAATGTGCAAATAATCTAACAAACTATTAAAATTCAGCAATGAATATCAGCATATTATTCTTGAAATACTTATTTAAAAATGAAAATCATGAGAAATCAAATTAATATGTTCAAAATTAAAGCATAGTGAACAAAAAATGTGTTATAGTAAAGCCACTTATACTTCTCATCACACGTAAAAAGGCCGCTGGTAGGGTGTGAGGAGGGGGTGAAACTTGCGCATGGGTACGACTGACGAACCAATCGCGCACGCCGGATGAGACCCGCCCGACTCCCGCACACCGCATAGACCTATATATCGCCTACTGCGCAGCTTAACAGCCAGCGGACTTTTTACGTGACGGCAACTATACGTAGTAAATAATACATGCGTAGTACGTTGAAACATGTAATGTAACGTTTCGGCAGTGATATCACATCGGCTCATCGAGTTTTTTAAGTCCTGGATCACTTTTGTCACTTTTTATATCTGTATTTGAGTTTGTCCTCACGTCCCTAATATATTGTTTATGTTAATTCTTATGTATATGTATGTCACAAGTCTAAACACTGGTCGTACTGTTTTTGTTATTTAACTTTAAAATTACTTCAAATTATTTGAAGATAACACTTGTCCTTTGGGATTATAGTATTTCACACATGCACTTGAAATTTTGGCACTGAATTCCACTTATAAGTATTATTTGACAAATAAAATAGCGGAGCTAATGTTTACGCGACAGCTGGCGCCATCTGAAGTCATCTGAAATCTCAATGTTGAAGATTTCTATAATGAATTATAATATTGAAATTTATTATTTAAATTTGTAACCAATTTCAATTCTTTGGAATTATCTGTAGTGATACGTTCAGGACAAAATGGTAAATCTGAATGATCATCATGAAGTTCATGAGGATATTCCAAATCTACTTCTAAAATGTAACCATATCCCGAGTCATCTGGTAAGTTACAGTCAACAGTATCAGTTTCCACCCATTCAAACCCACTTATAGGTAAGTATTGTGACATAGCCCATCCATATAAATTATTATCGAAATAAATTAAATGTGAATCTAGTTGGTTCCTATCATGATCCGTCATGTATTGATTATTTGCTTTGGCACATCGATTGCTGTACTGTGATACGCCTCCTTGTATACCTGACTTTACAAAAGATATTATTTCAAAATCTGTTAATGACTCTAGTTAATTTTTTGTTAATTTTAACATTGCCTCCCAACTTAGGCCTGGTGCAGTGTAATAATGACATGGGTCTAGATCATAAATAATGCAAACGATTCTAAAATTTTCAAAAATATCAGTTAGCAAAAAACGTCTGTTTTTAAATATAAATCTGAATAATTAATCAATCTAAATAAATAAAGAAATTTTGACAGTTGAAATATTTCCATACTTTATGTGCATGTTCATAATCTTCATATGTTACACTAGAATTCGACATTTTATTATAGAACAGTTCTTTTGAAGGCAATTTAGTTAATTTATGAATCAAAAGACGTCATTTGTTCATATGGGAAAATTCCTTTTCTTTTTACTAAACTAAGATCATCTACATTAGGGAAATTTTAACTTGATTCACAAAACTGTTCCCTAATAAGATCATTAGCTAATTTTTCTAAACTACTGGACATAAATTTGAAAGAATCTATAAATCGGAGACATACCTGACGATTGTTAATATTAATTACTTTACTAAAAGATTATGTATCTTTCTTTATTTTGGGGTATTACTTGAATAGCTCCCTCGACTGTATTTAAAGCATGAACTATAAAATGTGCATCGTAACGACTAAGGTTATGTAAAATAACAGGTACAAAACGAGGTGTTTCATATTTTTTACCACATACATTATGTGCAACACCTTGAAAGTAACCTGTATGTGAATTATAAACTATAAAATTCTCATAATTTAGGTCTAAACCACAAACATAACATTTTGTTGTATCCCTTATTATGTTTCTTTTCTTCATCGGAAAGCAATTTTCAATTTCTGCTGCGTACTGATTATCTAGCTGAGAAACCACGTAATAGAATTTTGTTGTATCGGCGGTGATATTTGATATCATAAATTGTCCCTCTAACTGCGCGAACCATATTGTCGGCTTGTCCGGCCAAAACGGTGCGATCCGGATTCCGACACGATAGACGTCCGGTTGTACAATGGAAACACGCGCTTCGGTAGTGCCGGCCGGGGCGTGGTGTTCTGGCTGTACCGATTTCATGGAATCCTCGCTATCACTAGCCATATTCTTTGTGTTCAGCGGAGGGTCACCAGTTTAGTTGTTTTCAAAGAATATAGTACTCTAACGAGAAGAACAGTGTCTCCATAGCAAAAAATTTGAACCATAAACTTATACACTGATACGCATTAGCGACGCAGCGGAATAGCAGATAAAACTAATTCGAGCGCGCGCGTGGCGAGAATATTAATTTTTATTATTTTATTTTATAGGTTAATTATCAGACAGAAAGGGTTTGCGACACGACGCGATTTCGGCAATTTGGATGTTCATTACCACTGTTATCAAAAACAAATTGCCGTCATCACGATTGGTACTGCAAACCCTTTCCGTCAGCAGATTATTGCTGAAAGAAAAGTACCAAATGAAAAATACAAATTTATTGTTTGTATTACAAATCATTATAAACAAAGATTTTACACAATTAAACAGTATCCCTCGCTACTTTCACAATTTAATAATTAACTCATTATTATAAAAAGCTTGATAAAAAAAAAACATTATTCACGAGGTTCTAAGCGACATAGGTATCAAGATGAAACCTACACCAAATTATAAGTTAGTCGTACAACAATACAACTGAAAACCCCATCAAATTTCATCCAGTAGTTAGGAGATATCCAGAGAAGGTGGATTATTTCTAGTCTTAAGATATTTAATGGAAGATATGAAAGGTCTCATTTGATTAAATAATGATATATGACGACTATTTGAGGACATATTTTGTGTATAGATGTTTCCTCGCACTGATTCTGGGCACTCTGCATTTTTTGCACAGCTTGCAGTTTTTCCTCGCAATGGTTCTGGGCTCTCTGTATTTTTTGCACAGCTTGCAGTTGCATTAGATTCCACTGGTAGTTCCCCTGAAAAATAGTAATTTACTTTAATCAAATGGTAAGCTTCAAATAAATATAAGAAACTAGCACTGAGAGAGGATTTATAGGAACTGGGTGAAATGGTCCCAGTATGAGAGGACTGATCACCTGTCTGGTGCTTGCGCTGGCATCCCCAAAAAATAAATCTATCTTTATCCTAACTAATTAGGCATAAATGCTAAAGTGAGTTTGTTTATTTATTTGTTTGTTTGTTTGTTACCTCTTCACACTTTGTCTACTGAAATTCGCATACACATAGTTAGAAGTACTGAGAAGGACATAGGGTACCTTTCATCCTGGGAAAAAGCACTGTTCCCGTGGGAAATTTACGCGGGCGAAACCGCGGGCAAACTAGTAATAAATAAAAGAGAGGAGTTCCCGAAAATCCTACAGGAACAAAGTCCCAGGCCCGTGCTAGTTATTTAATAAAAAAGATAGAATTCTAGAATAATGGGGGTTAAACATGGGTTAAATTTAATGATAAATATTTACCTGCTCCGAGGTTGACAGCGATTAGTTCATTGTTTCGAATTGGTGTCATTACATTACTGTAGAACCCGGGACAGTCAACGTCTCTCGTTAATAACTAATAACACTTGTTAAAACTTTTCAAGGTACTATCTAGGTTAGGTAGTTTGATTTTGGTTTGTTTGTCAGTTTGTTGTTTTAGTTAGTTAAAACTGAATAATGTCTTTTCGCTGATCAAAAAACAAGCACTTCAATGCAAAAACATGAAAATAACCAAAAGTAAATGTTGCCAGATTATTTATCACAAAAACTACGCAAAAATTAACAAAACTATAAAATATAATTGAGTATACCAATTAAAAATTCAGCTGTTGATTATAATTTCTTTTTATAAATATGTGTGTACATTAATAAGGCAAAGGTTAAATTTCTAGTGACTATTACGGAAGTTAATTATAATCTCGAATACTGCTATCTTGTATATGGCACTCAATAGCAACACCCACATCTCCAACTTGTGCAAAATTTCATCTATATGAGACGAAGGACCCTGGTTGTTTTATTTATTTAGGTTTCTGTGATAGCGGGACACGACCAGAAAACAAAGTCACTTAATTGCAAATGTTTATTGCAACACTTAAATCAAGAGATACAAAACGAAATCAACGCTAAATTACAAATGTTTATCGCAACACTTAAATCGAGATAATATACGCAACTAAAGCAACGGAGTTATGCATACAAGCGACGTGCGCTACGCGTCAGAATACGATCTTGACTAGCGAGCCATGGCCGGCGGCTGAGAAATGCGCTCGGCATACCTATGAATTGAGGCCATCAGCGCAAAAGTGGCCTAAGCTTAAGATATGCAGTTTGAAGTTATAAGATTTGTATATTCATGAAATTATATTTCATGTTTTATAATTTTATAAAAATTGATCTTACCTCTGTTGCATGTCTTATTTAATTACTGAACTATTTTCTATGAAATGAAGTAGTTTATTTTGAATCTCTCTCAGCCGAAAGACGTCCACTGCTCGACAAAGGCCTCCCCCAAGGATTTCCACAACGACCGGTCCTGCGCTGCCCGCATCCATGCGCAACCCGCGACCTTCACCAGGTTGTCGGTCCACCGAGTGCGGCCTGCCAACACTACGTTTTCCGGTTCGTGGTCGCCACTCGTCGGTTACTTTAGTTCTCCTACGGATCTCCTCATTTCTGATTCGATCACGCAGGGAAACTCCGAGCATAGCGCGCTCCATCGCCCTTTGGGTGACCTTGAGCCTTCTTATGAGGCCCATAGTAAGCGACCACGTCTCTGTTCCGTATGTCATTACTGGCAACACACACTGGTCAAAGACCTTAGTCTTGAGACACTGCGGTATTTTGGACGAGAAGATATCGCGAAGATTCCCGAATGCTGCCCAGCCGAGTTGAATTCGACGGTTGACCTCTTTCTCGAAGTTGGACTTACCTAACTGAACTGTTTGTCCCAGGTATACATAATTGTCAACAACTTCGAGTGTAGAGTCTCCAACCTTTAGAGGAGTGGGTGCGACACGGATATTAGACATGATTTTCGTCTTGTCCATGTTCATTTTTAGACCCACTTGTTGAGAGGCTCTACAGAGGCCATCGAGCATTGTGCCTAGGTCTTCCAAGGTCTCAGCCATGACTACGATATCGTCAGCGAATCGAAGGTGAGTGAGGTACTCGCCGTTGATATTGATGCCGAGTCCGCTCCAGTCCAGAAGCTTGAAAACATCTTCCAGGGCGGCGGTGAACAGTTTCGGAGATATAACGTCTCCCTGTCTCACCTCTCGCTTCAACTGGATAGGTTTCAAGCCTTGATCCTGGAGACGGACCGATATGGTGGCGTTTTCGTACAAACACTTCAGCGCTTCTATATATCGATAGTCAATTTGGCACCGTTGGAGAGACTGTAGCACAGCCCAGGTCTCGATCGAATCGAAGGCTTTCTCGTAGTCCACAAACGCCAAGCATAAGGGCTGATTATACTCCTCAGTCTTCTGTATAATCTGCCGCAGCGTATGTAAGTGGTCCACGGTACTAAAGCCTTTTCGGAAACCGGCTTGTTCGGGAGGCTGGAAGTCGTCAAACCTGCGAGCGAGACGATTCGTAATGACTCTCGAAAACAGTTTGTAGACATGGCTCAGAAGTGAGATAGGCCTATAACTCTTCAATAAGGTTTTGTCGCCTTTTTTGAAGAAAAGTACCACCACACTTCTGTGCCATGCCGTAGGCGTTCGTCCCTCGAGTATGACGGAATCAAATAGCTTCTGAAGAGCTTTTAATACCGGCGTTCCACCTGCTTTCAGAAGCTCAGCCGTGATTCCATCGTCACCCGGTGCCTTATTGTTTTTTAACTGTTTGAGAGCCATTCTAATCTCGTATAGGCTGACGTCTGGGATATCTTCGGTGTAGTGTCGGGTCAATCTGGCTCTTGGATCTTTGGCCAGATTTATGACAGGTGCGCGTACGCTCGCGTATAATTTTGTCCGTAGAACTTCTCAACCTCTTCCAACAGCTCCGGCTTCGACGAAATGATTCTGCCATCGTCAGTCTTCAGCTTGGTCAGTTGGCTTTGACCCCTTGCAAAAACTTTTGAGCCCTTATTACGCTTAATCGCCTCTTCAATACGGTCGGTATTATATTGGCGCAAATAGTGAGTTAAGGACTTGGAGATCTGTCTGTTTAGACGTCGATACTGAGCAGCATCATCAGAGGACTGCAGAACCAAGTTTCGTCTTTCTTCCATGAGTTTGTTGGTGAGGTCCGAGATCTTTTTGGTTCCTTTTGAGCAGCGGGTTTTGAAGGTTTTAGATCCAGCTGTTTGGACAATTTGCACGAACCTGTCATTATAATCGTCCAGATTTTCGCAGTCTCCCAGGCATTCGAAGCGATTCTGCAACTCGAGCTGAAAGCTCTCGGGGTTTTGGAGCTAGATGGGCGCTGGTCGGAGCGTAGACTTCATCAGTCGACACCTTTCAAGTTTCGTTCTCAGATTCAATGTGCCTCTTACCATTCGTTGATCGCTTTCTGTTTTTACGGCATTGATCACAGAGACATCATTGAATATGTGCCTCTTTGTCAATAAGATGAAGTCTATCTCATTTTTTATGACGCCATTGGGATGCAACCACGTCCACTTTCGCTGTTTTGGCTTTTTGAAGAAGGAGTTCATCATAAAGAGGCCCTCCTTCTCCATAAAGCCGGCCAGCAGATGACCGCGTGCATTTCTCCTTCCATATCCAAAATTCCCACTCTCAGCTCATTATCGCTTCGTTTGCCCAGTTTCGCGTTAAAGTCTCCCATCACAACGGTATAGTGGGTCTGGGAGCTATGTATGACTTTTGAAATATCCTCATACATAGTCTCCACCTCGTCGTCGGAGTGATTTGCGGTCGGTGCGTACACTTGTATGACCTTCAACGAATACCGTTTGGTGATTCTGAGTATAAGGTACGCTACGCGATTTGAGGATCATGGTGTCCTCCCCCTCTCTTCGGACTTCACATAATCCTACAATATCCCATCGTAACCTGCTCAATTCTTCCTCCAGTTCAGCGAGCTTCTCGTCGGTCCGCAGTGTGCACGTGTTGTACGTTGCCAGGGCCAAGGGTCGTCGGGGTTGGTAGCCTGGCATCTGCCGGGGATTCTTAGCACCCCCTGCCCCGCCGTTACCATGACCGCTACCAGAGTCCGGAATAGCGGGGCCGCCGGTGACTAGGGGCCGTGTTGTGGATGTATTGTTTATGGGGGGTTTTGCCGTAATCGCCACGCTTGGCAGGCGGGTTGGCGATCGCAGTGTGATGGCATAGTACGCGGAAAGATGCTGCTGCCCATCCTCCGGTGTTTTTAAATCCCTTAGTCGCCTCTTACGACACCCACGGGAAGAGATGGGTTGGTGCTATTCTAGGGCCACACCACAGACCATTTTTATTTTTATTTTGAATAAAGTCACTAAATTATTTTTTTTTGTGGCTTAGGCCACTTTTCTATTTACTCCAGTACAATATTTAAGTTACTATTTACAAGGTTAGGCCAATAATAATACAAATATATTGCTGAAAAAATTAACTTTATTATAAACTATTCTAGATTATAAAGGGTACACTAATTGTGTATGTAATTATAATTAAAACAAAGATATTTTAACTTAAACTAGTCTTCAGTTTCATCAACATCATTAATGAAAATTGTGTCAGTTACGGCTGAAGAAGTCTTTAGCTCTTTGTAAAAATTATGATGTACAGGCGGTATGAAATTTATCAACTCCACCAAATCTTTTTTTTTCTTTTCACTGATAACATGACCATCAGAATATAAAATATTCAGATTTTAAATGATGACTGAATTGCGTTTTTTTTAAATTAACCTCTTGAAAAAGGACATCTTCATTATTGGAATACTTAAAAAAAAACTTAAATGGATGCATTTCGTGATACATTAACCACTGCATTTTTAACCACTGAACTTTTCCCTTATCTACTGACACTTTCCTGTTAGTTATGTTTTTTTCTAGTGAGAGACTAGAAAAAAATAGGTCTTTAGTCATAGAAATTATTTTGAATGGTTTGGATTTCCTGGCAGCCAAAATCACTTGATTCCAATCTTGAGGTACAAAAATGTTTTTAAAAAATCGTTTTTGTTTCTCCACTAGGCCGAAATCTTGATCGCAAGTCATGTATGAATGACCACTTACTAGAAATTTATGATCAATTTTCTTTGTAGTGAACTCAGGATTGGAAACAATGTACTGACAGAAAAGAGTCATCTTGATATTTCGATTTTGACCACCAGCTTGGTCCGAGTACATAATCAAATGCCCACATTTTACAATATTTTTGAGAAAAAATATTATGCATGAAGCTAATTCCTGTGGGCCACGAGAAGCTATGCTTTCGTCCCATGTAAACATATAAGCCTCATTTGTTTTCATATTATGAATACCCAGACAATAAGTCCACAACTGACGTTTATAATAGCATAGTCCAGTACTTATAACTGGAGTTGGTAAGGTTTTCATTAGATCAAATGAAATAATACATACATTATCATCATTTTTGTACATTTCTACATCTTTTTTGATGCCATCTCTTGCTGCATTAGTCTTAAGTAAATGTAATTTTTTCTCATTTTCTAATCTTACTTTGTCTACAGGATTGTCACAAGCTTTCAGTGTAATTTCAAATGAATCACAACGCTTACATGAATCACTTATAGGGGCATGGAAACTTAAGTTGAAATCTTCATTAAAAACTTTACAAAAAATGTACTTCGAAGTAGGGTTTGGGACTTTTTCTTTGTAAAGTGAATATAAAATGCTAAATATCTACGGTAATGTGATTTATGTAATGCATAATGAGATTGATAGGAAGGAATAGAATTGATAAAATCTTTAATTTCCGTGATTTTATTACTGGGTGTTTTATTGGCTGGTATAGAATGACCTCTGCGATCCAGAGGAGGAGTTGTTGTTGTACTTTTATTTTTAGTAGTCTACTACAAAACCGAAATACATAATGTGTTATTGAAAAACTTTTTGCAGACTAAAACATCTATTCCTTCCGAATTACTTAAATAATAATGCCATTGCCTCCTTGAGCTTTCATTAGTAGTGTAAGTACGAGACTTTGGAACAACTTTAACAAGTAAAAACAAATAGGACGTTTGAAAATCAAAATTTGCTAAGTCATGAAATTCTTTGAAAATCTTTTTTTGTTGGTCTAAGGTTACTTTAAGATGACATTTATTTGGACATGAACACAATCCTACCTTTGGTATTTTAGCTGGTACAGTTATCCCTTTGTAGTTGACATATTGCTCTCCTTTAGCACGTTTTAATTTCTTTACATTCCGAGCCCAACCCGCACTGTTTCTCAATCTCTTCTTTGATTTCCTTGCAGTTCTGCCTTCTTGTATTTCTGAACTTGCAGCATTATGAAGTCCATCTTGTAAAATATCTTCTAAATCTGACATAGAGCGCGGTTCTGACGGACAATATTCAGACCCTGAATCTTGGTTATCAGAACCAAATAACACTGAAACATAAAACATTAATAAATAAAGCATTCATTACATATCTAACATAACATGTTATTCATCCATTAAATTCGTTGCACTTACATCGCATGTTATGCGGTTGGCGTCTTACACGTTTCCACCGGACGGCTACTCGACGGACTGACACCGCGACACTTCCAACACGGCAACAATCCCGTGGCATAAAAATATTTATTGTGAATAAATGTGTAAATATAAAACAGTAAAAATATTTTGTCTGTACATTTAGTATTTTTGACTGAAATTGATAGAGGGACACTTAAAAAGAATAATAGAAAGCAAAAAACATTTTTTGGAATTTCTTGTCTGTCTATCTGTCTGTATGTATGTACGCGTTTCACGCAAAAACTACTGGACGGATTTGAATGAAACTTTTTTTGTTGTATAGCTATTAAGCCTGGCCAACATATAGGCTATAATTGATCTTGAAAACTGGAACACCTGATGAAGAACATTAACAGAACAGCTAAACTATAAAAAATATGGAAATGGTGCCTTAACAAAAGTCGTTCAACCTGATGAGCATTTTCTGATGACGTATAAAAATTGAAGATCTGGAACATCTGATGAAGAACTGCAAGAGACCAGCTACACTATAACATATATGTAAATGGCGCCTTATTAAAAGTCGTTCAACCTGATGAGCATTTTCTGCTGACGTATAAAAATTGAAGATCTGGAACATCTGATGAAAAGCTCCAAGAGAGATTTTTCATCTAAGCGAAACTCACGCGGGCGAAGCCGCGGGCGACAGCTAGTAATATCTATATTTAGAAATAGTATATATATAATTCATATGTAAATAAAATGTCTGTGTATATAATACTAGCTTTTGCCCGCGGCTTCGCCCGCGTGAATTTCCCACGGGAACAGTGCTTTTTCCCGGGATAAAAAGTAGCCTATGTGCTATTCCAGGTCATTATCTACCTCTGTACCAAATTTCATCGAAATCCGTCCAGTAGATTTTGCGTGATTGAGTAACAAACATCCTCACAAACTCACATCCAAACTTTCGCATTTATAATATTAGTATAGAAGTATAGATTTAGTAAAATAGAAGTTGTAAAATTGTAGAAATTAAATATATTATTGCACATGCAAGTAGGTGACGACACCTACACAGAACAAAGGATTTTTTTTTTTTTTTTTACATGTGGAAATGGCCGACCCACGCCAATCTCCCGCGGGGACGGGAGAGAGGCAGTGTGGGGCTCGAACCCACTAAAACCACATGGTGCGCCCTCTCGTCGCATAGAGCCGTGGACACAGGATCACCTGACTAAGTCCGGTATTCAACTGTGTCACGGCAGCGACTACCTGCTTCCAGGTCCCTCTTTAAATCGAGTCTTAAGCTCAACCGCCATAAGAGTTGTGCACAGACGCACATGCACACATCCTCTTCAGCCTAGTGGACGACAGACTATTCCCCGAGCCGGTCGCCCTGTGGCTATTGTCAGGGTGGTAAATGGCGGTTATAGTCCCGCCGCCTTCGTCCAATTCTACGGCGACGAATATCGAGCGTTGTTGTGGCCTCACGCTCTCACACAGAACAAAGGATGGTCTAACTAGCGACCACAATATAGATACGTTAAGGTTATTACAGAACAAAGGATAGCTTAACTAGTGGTCACAATATACTTAGACACAATAGGTTGTCTTGATAAGCAGATACAATGGTGTTTGTCATAAAATTTTAATTGCCAAAGTGGTATTTTCGAGAGCCCGGGGTGTTTGCTATTTCCTTTGAAATTTGGAAAATCAAATCCGTAGATTTTTTTAAAATTGGCACTATTTTGAGTAGTGAAATATTTTATCCGCGTACTGGTGTGCTTCCAATGCTCCTCTTTGGGTAATTTGCATATTTTATTCAAATAATACACCTCTATCTTAATAAGGTGTGTGCTGAGACTGGCATCATCGAGGTTCGTTGAAATGTACCTACTATGTTCCTCCCTCTTTACTGGCTCGTCCAACACATGAAGATACTGTTTTCTTCTTCTTCGCCGGTGGAATTTCAAAGAGTTCGTCCAAGTCATTGGTGCTAGCAGTCCTTTTGTTACTCAATTTGACTTGTGGTGGCATCAGATCTTTCACATCTTCAGCAACGGGGGATAATGGCATATAATAATGTTTTAATGTATTCAAGTCTTCGTTTATGAGTAATGGGCTCTGTAACCAACATACAACGAAGTCTATAAGTTTATGACAAATATAAAAAAAGTAAAATAACAGGACAGACAGAAGGAGGGACACCCACCACTGATCCAGAACTCGTGCATACTGACTTTCTCTGCCTTTCTCTTACCTCTTGATAAGATCTGAATGAAAAAAAACAACACATTAAATAATAGCAATTTAAAATTAGACACCTACCATGTAAACATTAAAAAGGTAGGACTATAATACTACAACTGCCGCACTAAAATAGGGGGAGAGGTGGGGTGCCACCCCCTCAGCCTTGCTCAAATGCACTTTTCGAGAGGTAATTTTTAAAATTGAATGGCGAAAATTATACATTTGCGCAAGTACCTGGAGGGGGAACCTAACGCCCGTCCCCTACCGTCGCCCTAAATCCTATTTAAGCGCGGCAGTTAATCTACAGTTAAGCCTTAATACTACTCTTTTTACTCCATTTAAATAATATTATTTTCATTTCATTAAATTTTTTATTAGAGTCGAACAAACATAGAATATAGAACTTACTTATTATTCAGTAACTTGCTAATATCTTCCCAAATATTGTCCCTTACAATGTTTTTGTCTTTATAAGACTGCAACCTCACACACAAAGGAGGGTTTTTATGCACTTATTCAATCAAAAAGTTCTCGTGCGAAGAAAACGCTGCGCGCTGCCATTTTGATGTGCTTCTCACCTGCGTTGCGCGACTAGACTGCCTTTGGTGCGACGTGCGACTGAGTGAGACCCCAATTTGAAACCTGAAGTAATGAAGTTTCAACCTCAGACACTTCCGCGCCCGAGAAATGTTAGCTTGACCGGTATAAGAGGTGTACACCGTGCTATCATCCGCATAACAATGAATTCTGCATGAGGCTGCAAGTGTCTCCAAACTTGATTCAAGTATAAAATTTTCTTCATACAGTTTGGCAATAATTTAGTATTCGTGCCTTTTCCTAGAAAATAATCCACTCGTAAGATTTGCACTCTCATTTACCTTTAAATTCACTTCGTGGATATTGTAAAACAAAACTGCTAGAATTTGTCCATTAGAGGGAAGTTTTGAACCTATTAATTGATGTTTTACGTTACCAATTAAATATGCCATGTTGACGAAAACAATGCGATTGTCGTTCAAATGGGCTTGTGTCTGCGATACTTTCTTTTGATCCATTCCGGTACATTGTCTTTTCTCACTGGACTGGATCTTTCTTGATGTTTTAATCTATCTTTAAGAAATTGTTCCTATTTTTACTACGACGCCATATCAAACTTCTCTTTGGGAATCACATATCTGTCTACGAGGTAAAGTCCTGATTTTCTGAAACTATTTTGTAGTATTACCGGATTAAGATGGTCCCAAACTTCAGTTAATATCTTGCGAATTCACATTTCTGCAATTTGGCACCAGTGTGGGGCCGCTGCCATTTCACAAGGGTATGCTTCCAGTGAACTTTCATCGACTTCATCGTGCTATCATCTCACGACTGAAGCACATGTGAGGAAAGAGGCGGTAACTTCAAAATTGTGATATTGTTATCAACGGCCAATTCCACAACTCCCAGGTCAACATGACCTATAACGCCAAACTATAAACGTCATATAAACTAACAGACAATGTTTGGGATTTTACGCAAATCAATTAAAAGAATGCCAGTCGGCCGCACTGGCCGGTTAGAAAAAAAGAAAATAAAAATGAGAACTACTTTTAAAATAGGTGAAAAAATGATGCAATGTTATGTCGCAGTAGATCAATGTTATTTTAGTCATAATTTATGTAACAAATAAGTTAATAAGTGCAACAGTGTAAACCAGTTTATTGTATGTGAAGTTCAGTGCAATATATAGATCAACCGTTTAGTTCAATCTCTGCATTTTGATTTCCCGCCATAGTTCTCTCCAGTTCCAGATCAATTTCATATATATTTCCCGACTTCTATACTTTTATCATCACATTAACAATAAACCTAACATTTTGGTCCTTAGTTGAGCCACATATTTAATCCAGATAGTCCTGTAGTTCAGACAGTTTTGTCTTTTTTCTTGTATATTTATATCATCAACATATAGATACTTATTTCCTGTGGAACTGTTACTTTGTTTTGCCTTGTTCCTCGTCTTTAATGCAAGGAAGTACATGATATACTACAATATAAACAGTCAACGGAGTTTTATCTATCTGGATAAGTGTGCAAGTAATGGTGTTACAGTATAGAGATACTTGTACGCAACGCAACTGGATGAGTCGCACCGCAAGCACGGTCACACAACAGATCTGCCCATCGAGTACATATAAGTGGAGCAGATCGAAGGAGTTAGTTCAACTACATTTAATGTCTATAATATCTTCAAAGTGTGAGTGTAAAAAGATCATACTGTAAGTACATTGTGCATAAGCGAATTCCAACCTTATTATCAAGATAGTTTTAACATACAATAAGTTCATAAGTTCATGTATATAGGTCGTTGTAAATATAAATTGTAATTGTCCGTTTATTGTCCTATAAGGGTCAATTCAATAGATCAATATGATCATTCAGAGCAAACTTACTTATCTTGTATAATTTTTAATTAAGTACCTACTTAACTATTTTCATATTTCCCTTATTATTTAAAATGGAAGCATTAATTAATCTGCTAAATAACATCTCAGTTCGCATCATAAAATCTCAAATTAATTTTAACAGTTATCCATCTAGTAGAATCTGTAAAGAATTTTTAGATTGTAAGTTACAATTATTAGAGGAAACATGGACACAGTTTACACAAGGTCATACAGACTTATTAAAAATCGCAGATCCTTGTAAGTTTAATAAAACCCTTTATGTTATAGAGGACATTTATAATAAAACAGAAGAATCATATATAGAGTTCAAATGTAATTTAGTACAACTGTTAAACAATTGTAAATTAGATAGTACAACTGTAAGGTCTTATAGCAATTTAAAGTTACCGAAAATTTGTATACCAAATTTTTCCGGAAAATATACGGAGTGGACAACTTTTAGAAATATGTTCATTTCATTGATACACAACAACAATTCATTGGATAAACTTCAGAAGCTTCACTACTTAAAGGGTTCCTTAAGTGGCGAAGCAGAACAACTTATTCGCCACGTACCTGTTTCCGAGCCCAATTATGATTTTTGCTGGAAACAATTAGAAGAACGCTACAATAATAGAAAGTATTTATCATATTGTATTTTAAATCGTTTGTTGTCTCAGAGAAGTGTCACAGAGGAATCGGCAAGTTTCATGAAGGAGTTATTAGACACATCCACAGAATGTCTAAGCGCGTTGTCGAATATAGAAGTTGATGTCGCAACGTGGGATATTATTCTTATTCATATTCTATCTTTAAAACTAGATCCCGAATCCCGAAAACAATGGGAAATAAACGTCAGTACTAATTCAACTTCAGACGACTTGCCCACATTTCAGCAGTTCAAAGATTTTCTCATATGTAGATACCGTGCTTTAGAATTTATAGAACCTACTAATACCAATAGACCAGATATTAAGCAATTAAAAGGAGCTAGTCCTCAACAGAACACTATAAAAGTAATGCACGCTTGTATTAGTTCTAAATTTAGCCCTTGTTGTGAATTTTGCTCTAGTAAACACAAATTGTGCTTTTGCAGAAAGTTCATTGCGGAAAATTATAATAAGAGACATGAGTTTGTTACAAATAATCATATTTGTTTTAACTGTCTGGGAGGCAACCATTCTGTTAAATCTTGTCGAAGTACAACTAATTGCCGAATTTGTAATAAGCGCCATCATTCTCTTCTTCATACACAATCACCAGTTAAACGGAATAGTACAGTAAGTCAGCATAGTTCAGTAGTTCAAAAGGTTATAAGATCATCCTCTAGTAGTACAACAGATCCAATAGTTTCTTGTTTTAGTAAATATAATAATTTAAACAAATCGGTGTCTTTGTCCACCGCGTTAACTAAAGATCAGTCTAGATCTGATAAAAACCATGTACTAGTTCATTCATTGGACGGTCAGTCTACAGTTCCAAATTTAGGTCTTAAGGAAATTGAGAACACACAAATTATTCGTTCATCTATGTGATAGTTATCTTTCTCTGAAATTAATTTATGTATTCTGTAAACAATATATATAATTAAATAAATATGACAAGTACTGTAAAACGATGTAACTTAACTGACAGTCCAGAACAGTAAAGTCCCGATGCATACATGTACTTAAATTTTATATAGAGAATTAGTTAATGTTGTAATATTTTTGTAGTCAAGAGTGTAATGGAAATGTAATGAATATTAATTTGTTTCTCACCATACTCTCACGGTGGGCGGTTGGTGTAAGGAAAGGACATTCTGTCCTTTGGTGGGCGGTATGTTTGGGATTTTACGCAAATCAATTAAAAGAATGCCAGTCGGCCGCACTGGCCGGTTAGAAAAAAAGAAAATAAAAATGAGAACTACTTTTAAAATAGGTGAAAAAATGATGCAATGTTATGTCGCAGTAGATCAATGTTATTTTAGTCATAATTTATGTAACAAATAAGTTAATAAGTGCAACAGTGTAAACCAGTTTATTGTATGTGAAGTTCAGTGCAATATATAGATCAACCGTTTAGTTCAATCTCTGCATTTTGATTTCCCGCCATAGTTCTCTCCAGTTCCAGATCAATTTCATATATATTTCCCGACTTCTATACTTTTATCATCACATTAACAATAAACCTAACAGACAACAAGCTAATTATTTAAAAATAAAAAACACGACTGACATCTTACATAGCCTATGTCATTCGGGCTAATGCAAGGAATCTAACAATACCTCTCACATCAAAATCTGTTAAGCCGTTCAGGACTTATGGTGGAATAAAGAAATTACATACATACATACATACATACATGAACCCTGAAAACATAACACTCCTTTTTTGGTCAGTCGTGTAAAAAGCGTGCTAGTTTATATGACGTCGGCTTATATTATTCACTTACAATTTGCTGAGATACCTAGTTTAATATAAGAGTAGATTCTACTCTATTAATTTTTTTATAAAACTGTCTAAAACTTCAGACACTTCCTCGTTATTTTGATTTATTATGTAAACATTTTCAGATTTTTTTTTACATTTTTTCACTGGGCTCAAAGTTCTCAAACTTAACACAATCGCCACTGGACTGAAGGTAATATCGGACTCCCATTTTATGGTCAGTTGTTGCTAAAAACAATTTGTTTATTTATGTGGCATCCAAAGTTGTGCGGTGCTTGACAGGGATCTTCGCGCCATCAGCAGCTGTTGTAACGGTGTCCAACCACATATGTCGGCATTTTTTCCACGTCTTGTATCCGCTCACCATTTGTTTGACGTCGAACTTTCGAAATTATCTTCGGCCGCCGTATTTTCGAATCAGATTCACTGCCGCCTGCTGCGCCACGTACGGCGCCGGCCTCGTCGTCATTCAACTCCTTGAATCTCGAACACCGTGTTTTTATTTTGCTAATCTCGATTGAGACTCCAAATAATTGTGGGATTGTATGACAAAATAAACAATTGAGATCCTTGATAAGTATTTTATTTCGAGCACACAATTAACACCATATTAGAGAACTATATTGTTTATAGACGTCATATGAATTTAGGAAGCGGTCGCCATAACCAACCAATTCATGTATCATTTCTGGCCTCGTTTTCGCTGCATGAGATACATGCATGATTGTTGATCCTCGCTGTCAACCCCCCCCCCCCCACAAATTTGGGTTGGTCTTAGACCGTCTAGAACACAATTTGACTACATTAGATTTTTGCCTAGAGCTTAAAGTGACTACTACATAATCGGTCGAACACTCATATATCTCCTAAAGCAAAAATTGACTAGTACCGAAAAAATGTAGAACACATTTCGCCTACTGTTGTATTTTGTTTTTGAAAGTACAGGCGAGGTGAAAAATAAAAAGACAGACATATGTCCTAGCTTATAGATATATTATGTTAACTCATATGGACAGGAAATGAAAATAAAAAGAAAAGTCACTCCAGAACTTAAATAACTTAAAGAGAATCTTCACGATATTAAAAAAAAATCGGTATACACTTTAATTCAATGCTCTCTTGATGTCTTTTATGGCTTTTAAAAAATCGATTGGTCCAATTTGTTTTTTTATTAACACTGTCAATTCTTGGCCGTATCTTCTATTAAAGTTACAAAGTAACAGTTACCGATACAAAGTTATATCGGTATCCGTTGCACCAGACAATTTTTTTATTTGCTAAAAACAATAACTTAGGTTCGTTCATTTTGCAGTTTTTTCAGCAGCATGACATAAACACAACATTACTCTTTTTAGAAAACGTCAAAATAATCATATTTTCTGTACACTTTTTGTGGCCAGTACGGTAAAATAAACACAAAGAGGTTTAACAAGTGTTTTACTACTTATTATGGACTAATGTACTTATCTGTGAAGTGATCTTATCTTCATTAGCTCATCAGTCTCATCACATCACCTTCCATCATCTATACATATAATAAAACAGTAAAAATATTTTGTCTGTATATTTAGTATTTTTGTCTGCAATGGATAGAGGGACACTTAAAAAGAATAATAGAAAGCAAATCAATTTTTTTGGAATTTCTTGTCTGTCTGTCTGTCCGTCTGTCTGTATGCATGATCACGCTAATCTCCGAAAGTACTGAACCGATTTGAATGAAATTTTTTTTGTTGTGTAGCTATTATGCCTAGGCAACATTTAGGTTATGATTGATTTTGAAAACTGAAACACCTGATGAACCAAAACAGAACAGTTAAACTATAAGAAATATGGAAATGGTGCCTTAACAAAAGTCGTTCAACCTGATGAGCGTTTTCTGCTGACGTATAAAAATTGAAGATCTGGAACATCTGATAAAGAACTGCAAGAGACCAGCTACACTATAACATATATGGAAATGGCGCCTTAGTAAAAGTCGTTCAACCTGATGAGTATTTTCTGCTGACGTATAAAAATTGAAGATATGGAACATCTGTTGAAAAGCCTCAAGAGACCAGCTACACAATAACATATATGGAAATGGCGCCTTAGCAAAACTTGATTAATCTGATGAACATTTTCTGTAGACGTATAAAAATCCGAAACAACTGAAACAGTTTGGAACACAAAAAGATTTTTCATCTAAGCGAAACTCACGCGGGCGAAGCCGCGGGCGACAGCTAGTGTAATATATATGTCAGAAGTAGTGTAGTCGCGGAAGGAAAAGCCGCCACAGTCATATAGTCGAAAAGTGACATACATTTTTATTCCAGACTAAACTTAACCAGCCAAGTAAACATAAAAAAATAGGAATTCAATTTTATACCTGAATGTCCAGACAGTTTGGATTCTTGTCACTATGCTATGTAGGAAAATATGCACTTGTCAATTTGTGTTTTAGGAGATTTGAGTGTTCGACCCATTATGTAGTAGTCACTTTAAGCAATAGGCAAAAATCTAATGTAGTCAAATTGTGTTCTAGACGGTCCAAGACCAAATTTGTTGTATTCTTTAGTTATAACAGTTTTATAATTCATGGTCCCGATGACATCAGTAAAACCTGGTCATGGGCAATTGGTTATACCAATTGTCCATTGTTTCTTTGTTGCATGCAACAAGGATGAAAACAAGGAGGATAATGTCAATTTAATTGAATTATTTTTAGGAATCATCTTTTTTTAATCAGCAAGCAATAATTTATTTACCTTTAATTAACATTTGATGGACGCAGGAGTTTTGATTTTTGAGCAGATTTATACGGATTTTGATAAAATTTATTTTTAGAATTTAGAGAATCAAATAAATCATTCATAATTTGCAAAAAATCTGCTGTATTTTTCGCAGGTAATTTTTAACTGATTTTCTTTTATTATTTTTATCAATATTATAAACGCTAATTATGTCATCAAAGAAAATTTCTTTATCAAATAAATCGAAATTGTTATCAATCAAATTTATCCTAATATTTTTAATCAAATGTGGGACGTTGTAAATATTTTATGATTTTCTATGAATATAAATGGATCTTCTATCGTTGCCCCCATGGAATTGATCGCCTTTATTTTCGTTGATGCCTGATCACAAATAATCACTTTGGGTAATGGTCCACTCATAAATAAATTATTAATTGTAATCAATTTAACTAATTCATTTGTATATGTCACCGGAAAATAGCAAGAAGCGTAAGTTGATCATTTTTCTTGGTAGTTGATCAACTTTCGGAAAATAACAAACGGTAGTTGAAATGTATTATTTAACGCAATGAAATTTAGCTAATTGGTCAACATACGGTACCTGGCAGCAATTTAATAATTTACGATTTTGACACAAGTAAAATCATCCACAAATGGGCCAATCGATGCTCAGTGTACTATTACGGTAAACTATAACCCGTCACTTAGTACATTGTTCTCTGATTGGTCGACGTATTAGTATTAAGCATTTAGCCAGTGTTTATTCATAGAGTTAACAAATACTTAGATATGTTATTTGTTTTAATACTGATATTTTAGAGACAGAGATGTGAAAGTTCATACATGTATCCATACTAATATTATAAATGCGAATGTTTGGATGTGAGTTTGTGAGTTTGTGAGGATGTTTGTTACTCAATCACGCAAAATCTACTGGACGGATTTCGATGAAATTTGGTACAGAGGTAGATAATTACCTGGAATAGCACATAGGCTACTTTTTATCCCGGGAAAAAGCATTGTTCCCGTGGGAAATTCACGCGGGCGAAGCCGCGGGCAAAAGCTAGTACTATATAAGTAATAACAATAAAAATAAAATACTACACCTCGGAGATCATTTTTTTATTATTATCCTAATAAGTATTATAACTAGTTTTACCAATCAGTTCAATTTGTCTGAATTTGTATTCGTATATCACTTATTATTACATGTTAATGATTTATGGCATCTAGAGTTACACAAAACTTTGGCTTTTTTGCAATTACTCCTTTTAGTTACACACTGTTTATTTTTAAAGTCTTTGCAATTGCATTGTTTCATTCCTTGCCCACCGAAGGACGAACATTTTGCCGCAATAGTTCTTAATGGCAATGTTATCTGTAAGAAAGAAAATTTTAAATGAAACAACAATTTTAAAGGGTTAGAATTACCACGGTAATATAACTCAGGCTTGAATTTTCGGAATAGAAAATAACTTTTACATAATATTCTTACCTCTGGAATATCACCAGATACGATCGCATTTGGTGAAGAAAGGACAGCGTTTCTTGAAATCCAGTCGCTAATAATTCCGAAAGGAGTGCCCACTCTGTATAGTTCATTTCTTTTTTCTAAAATTTTGCCAATAATATTTTTGCTGTCCAAAGGCCCTCTGTCTACTTTAGGAACTTCGACTAGCACTGTAGTTCCTATATCAATATCTTTAAATTTCTTAGACGACAAAGCTGTCATTTTCTCTGCAGCTCTTTTTAAATTTTGATGTGATTCTTCTCTCTCTCTAGAAATGATTTTTTCGTTTACACACAAATTGCAGGTCACTTGCGAACTACAACCTTCGTCTTCACTCGACACTCCACACATTGCATGAATTATGCCATTACATTTTTGACATCTAATAGTGCCCGATGTTTCTAGAGTACAAATATGGCATATAGTAGGATTTTCATCTATTTCAGTATTTTCATTAAAAACTATATCATAATTATTTGGATCTGTGATTTCACTGGCGACAACCTGTATTTTTTCTTTTTCATTTGTCGTGGATTGGTTTATATTAGAGTTTAATATTGTTATTTCTTCAGTTATTATAGGAGTATTAAGTGTATCAAGAGTAGATACGAAGGCTTGGTCTAAAATTATGATCTTGCTGTTGCTGGTCAGGATGGGTACATTTTCAGGCTCATTGGTTTTGGGAATGTCCGGATTTATTGCATAGATTTTTGTGTGTGTATTTAAAAGTGAGTTGTTTGATCCCATGGGTTGTGTCTCAAAATGTTGTAAATTGTCATTTTCTTTGTTAGCGTTCTGAAAAAAATTCTCTAGGTCCTCTTCAGTGTCTAATTTAGTTATTATGTTTTTAGATAAATGAGTGGAAGTGCGACCACATCTTGGTTCATCCCCAAACAAGGCTTTGAACGGTGTTCTCTGAATAGTTGAATGAAAAGATGATTTTTTATGAAATTGGGCAAAGTAACACCCTATTGACCAGTTTGTAGAATTGTTATCTACCATCCATGCCCGAATCATATTTTTCACGTCCTGGTTTGAGCGTTCTATACTCCCTTGGCTTTGTGGGTATCTGGGTCTTCCATTAATAATTTTACATGATGGCCATAAACTCACAATTTCTTTCAACACTGCTGCTGTAAACTCACGCCCGTTATCGCTCTGGAGGATATTGGGGCAACCAACTTCCAAAAATATTTTGAGTATCTCGATCGCTACTTCTTTAGCTTCTTTGCTCTTTAATGGTCGCAAAAAACAAAATTTGGTCAAATGGTCCTGGTATTGCAGAAGCCATTTGTAATCATTATCTGGCGAGGATTGGAAGTCTACAAGGTCGATTTGTCCTCTCCTATTAAAGTCGTCAGAAATCAATGGTTTTACTACTATGCCACGCTTGGGAAAACTTTTCTTCGACAGACATGTTTTACACAGCTTAAGAAAAATATTTATGGCCCATATTGGTACTAAATACTTATCTTTCAGGGCATAAATAATTTTATCTCGACGTCCATGACCTGTCTGAATGTGGGCATCATGTATTCGCTGGTAGAATTCATCGCTAGAAACTATCCGTACCGTTGGATCAGTATGGGATTTTCTTTTAAAGATTAAAACTTTTTCGTCGCCAATATTCATTATGTCATATTTTTTTGCATTATAATATTGCTTATCAGTCGGTCTCTTACCTAAAGTTTTAGCAAGATTGTATCTTCTATCTTTTGAATAACATTCTGGATTTTTTCACTTGTCCATTGAGTTTTTTTATTTTCTGTACTTAGCCCACTATAGTATTTTTGTAACTCTGCATCAAAGTGTTCACGATCGACAAAATTACTTGTGCTCACTGATTGTTCCGTTATTTCTTCAACTACAGACTCCGTTTCACTCATCTTGAATAAACTAACACGTTATAATGGAAATTATTACCAAACAAAACCACAATAACTAATTTTACTACTGTAAATCAATAAAAACAAGTACGGACGAAATCGGTTTGTTTACGTTTAGACCGGTAATGATGGCGGTCGACCGGCGGGGAGCGGTGTTAAGCACGTGACTCGTTCAACCAATCAACGTAAACCTCGCCATTGTCGGATGATTTGACGGTAAAACGCCGTCAATTAATCAATTTACTAAAATACATACGTTAAATAATACATTTCAACTGCCGTTTATTATTTTCCGAGAATTGATCAATTATCTAGAAAATTGATCAACTTACGAGTCTTGTTATTTTCCGGTGACATATATAATTAATAAATTGATTAATTTGATTAAAATTACAATGCCAGAGGTATAAAAGGTAAATATTGGTTTAATACAAGGGTTTCATGGAACAGTGAGAGGTTAATTCGGAAAAATATCCTACTTATCTTATTAATCCTATTACTTTTCTGGGTTATAATATACAAGTTAGGGCCGATTTTTCAAACCTCAGATAAACAGCTAGATAGGATTTATTCCATAGATAACAAAAAAATCAGCTGTTCAATAGTCAGATAAGCGTTATTCGACGAATAATTCCCTTATTCGAAGAATAAAGTTATCTGTCCCTTTGACCGACCAACAAGCGCTTATTCCTTAGATAAACGACATTGAAGTTAGGAAGTTTGAGGTTAGTTTTCGTGTTTTGTAAGTGTTTATTTTACTATTTCATTAAATATGGAAGTTTTTGATACTGTTGACGACATAGCAATTGAGGAAGAAACAATTATAAATGAGTACATTAATCCTAGTGTAAGAAGAAAAGAAAAGATTATCAGAGAGAGGGTCGATCACCTAAAGATGTGGGATTCAACTGAATTCCATTGTCGATTTAGACTTATCAGTGACACTACCTTTGTTGACTGTGTCTGGTTTTAATATATTTGAAACTTTTGTTTTTATGGCCCTTGGATGCCATTTGTCCCATTTGTTTTCTGAAAACATCAAAAAATGTAATTAGATATCTACACAAAATCATCATGAAAATGGAAATCTGCCGTGTTTATTTACCACATTTTTACTGGGTATAGGGTATAAATATTTTGTGAATCACTGGCATCCTTATTTTGATCAAAAATAAATGATTCATCCATATCTGAAACAATGATTACCTATTTAACATACTTGCTTACTTACTACTGCGGCGCAGCGACCCGAAGTGGATCTTGTTCTCCGACACGAGATGACGCCATTTAACATACACTATTCATAATTTAAATCATTACATTTTAGTCCTCACAATGGCAATGCATGAATCTTAGATAGGTACTATGCGAAAATGCTTTCCATTGAAATTGATAATGAGGTATATGCAGTGTAAACTCTATATAGCGAAATTGAAGGGATCGGGTATTTTAATGCATATAAAGAGTTTTCATTTTGTAATTATAATAATACTTATAAAATGTATCATAGAGTATAGAAGAGTTATTACTTAGTTAAGAATGTAAATAAAATTTTTATTATGGTTACCTACCTGGTATATTTATGCTAATGTCTTTCGCTGTATCTTCAGTAATTTCAGTTTCTTCTATATCAATATGCGGAGCTCTCGATTACTCTACCTCCATCAAAATAATATCACTGTCAAATATAATTATGAGGGATTTCATACTGCATAGTCATAACATTTCACAAGTTTAACGGGTAATTTAGTAGGTAGGTACTTACTGTTAGTGATTGTGTCACTATCATGGCGAGATTCAAGCCCTTTAATATTTGAACAAATGCTTATCACTTGTTCTTCCACATCTGTAAAATCAGGAGCATTTGAAGGCCCTCCTCCGGTTCGATACATCTCCTGTCTTTGAATGGAAGACTTCTTTTTTGTTGCCTTTTTAATACCTTCATATTTTAATGTTAGTGTCTTCCAGCAGCGCTCAGTTGTTGAAATACCACACGAGTTAAATGGTTTTATATTTTGCCATGCCGACTCTTTGTCTTTATTTGTTACGGCATCAGTCTTTTTATTTTCGATTATGTCCCTTCATCCACTTGGCCCTTTTACCATCAAAGGATATCTCTTTTATAAGAAAGTTGTTTCTTATTCCTTTGATAAGATGAGGTGGGTCAGCAATGACACTTAAGTTAAATCCATTGATTTTAATAGTATCATCTGAAACCTAATATCAATAATAATAATAACTATAAATTTTTCAATGAGAAATTACAGGATCAAATTAATGAGTATTTTTTTTTATTATTGCAGATGGGTGAACTGATTGTTTCTTACCAGTATTTTCATCAGCCAGAATTTGCAATCGTCTTGTTTCCTCCCGAAGGCTCTTAATGGCTGATTGAAAACCTGTGCCTTGGCCTGAAATTAATGCTACTGGTATTAGCCCAGTATTTCCCACTGCAGACACAATTTCATTTAATATAGTTTTCATTTCTGAGGCCGGTGTAGCTCCTTTGCAAAAATAATAGGCAATAGAAACCAATGCATGGTCGGCTAACTCATCAGTTTTTTTAGTAGATTAACCAGCCCAATCATCTTATCTCTGTGAGTGTAAGTTAATCCTGGCTCAAGGGCCATTTCATCAAATATGATGCTGCAATATTTCTTCTCATTCTTCCATGTATCAATCTTAAAAAAAATAAAAGTGTTAAGAATTTGTTTATGGTATATTCTAATACTTGTACATTAATTATACCTCTTCTTTGATTGATTCAAATATCTGAGTATTTATCCCGGGTTCAACATTTAGTTTTTGAATCGTCTTTTTCAATGTTGTCATTGATGCTTGTGTCGCGCATTCATTTCAGACAAGCAAATTTGGAGAAACAATGTCTTTTTTGGCGGCTGGCAACACTGCATAAGCACCGCCATCGATTCTTCAATCTTCCAAAGGTATTTTCTATGAGTACTCTAGCTCTCATATGTTTTTGGTTGTTATTTGCTTCTGGTGAATCTGGGTGCACCTTCAGAAATGGAAATCAACCATGGACGTGTCTTTAAAGTAAAAAAATAAGATAAAAAATTTTTGAATAAAGTAGGTAGGTATGGGTTGAATATACCTAAGAGCCAAAAAAATTCACCCCTGTTATGTAGATGTTGCATGTAGGTAGGTTAACATTACTGTTCTCCCAAATGAACGCATCATGATTTTGCCCTCCAAATTTGGCGTTTACATTTATAATTCTGCAATCACTATCACACCTAAAAATACACCAAGTAGTTATTTTGGATTGAATCACATAATTTAAAATAGTTTCATATTTCAATTTAACATACCATCTGCACATGTATGGTAATGTTTTCGACAATTATATTAATGTTCCTCTGCACTTGGAGGTCCAAATATTTTGAAATGACTGCCATCAATGCATCCAACCACACCTGGCAAGCCATACTTTGGAAAAAATCTGTAATATAATAGATACAAATAGTCGAAGATGACACATGAACAAACATGATATAATATTTACCTGATCAAACGAACTTTTTAGTGAAATTTGATCTTAATTATCCTGTTTTCGCCGAAGAGATTTATTATTATTTACCTTGTAGTACCCCTGGTACGACCACCCATTCCGCAGGCATCTTTTAGCGTAGTAGGATAAAAAATAAAAGCGAGGGTAACCCCACTATTCCACCACGCCGTCGTCGGTCGACCGACCAAGTTCATTCATTTTAGAGAACAAGCGAATAATTTTCATGCTAAACATTGACATGTCATAGGGGCATGATCTGAGATTAGGGTTGGGAGGGAACTTAAATCTCTTCGGCGAAAACAGGATAATTAAGATCGAACTTCACTAAAAAGTTCGTTTGATCAGGTAATTATCCTGTTATTCGCCTTCGAGATTTATTATTATTTACCTTGTAGATGTTTAGAAAAAAAGTCAATGTTTTTTGAAAAAAATATATAATTAACAATAACAACAAAATAAACATTTTATTAATCATTAGTGATTGAGCTAAATAAATTGGTACTCTCATCAGCAATTGGCCTATTATAATAGTTTGCGAATACAGTTGATTGTCCCGTCCAACCAGCACACCGACGGATTGTGTCAACACTGACACCAGCTCGAAGCGCAGCTGACGTCGCTGCATGTCGGATGCTGTGTGCACGAAACAAAGTGGTGTCGACACCACTTTCTTAAAAAGAGTCTGCTTAATCCAACGCCCTATGGTTTGGGATGAAGCAGCTCTATGTGGTTTCTTATAGGTAAGGAGTAACTTAGTCTCAGATATTGGACGAATAGAAGCAGTAGCTGAAATATATGCTATCACTGTGGTTGCAGGGCAAATACTCGGTTTTTCAACAAAAAATGGCAAGTCTAGGACTGGCTGAGCTCTGCCTGCAGCAGAGGTCTTGACCAAGTCAGTGATCGTGATGATCACTCTGTTATTAAACGTATTGATATTAGGTAATTTTATCGATGAAAGCGTCTGAGTTCTTTCCCTGTAGCCAAGGTTAATAAAACTACATTTACGAGGGATTTTTTCTAAATTTACTGTATCAATAGGATAAAGTAAAGAAAGGTAATCTAAAACAATATTAGGGTTCCAAGTGTAAGCAGCTTCCAAATTAAACAACTTCTATTGTACTTCACTCACTTTATTTTCTTTTTCCACAACGACTGTTCGTATTCGCCCGCCCGTTGCCGAATGACCCAAATCGCCGTCAACCGTCAAAATCCTCTATTCTCTTCGTGTTGCCAGTTTATTAATCTTATATTCAAAATATCATGAACAATATGAGATTTAAGATATATAAATTAAAAATAAAATAAATAAATATATTTTAAATAAATGACGGTTTACACTCGACCGTCCTGACAACGTGTATGTCCCCATACACGCAACAATTGTAAACCTTACACTCGGCAGATGGAGTCATTCAGTATCAACGTAAGATCACTTATTTCTAATCGATCTTAAAATTAAGTTTACGCTTGTTCCAACCCTATCCGACCCCTTGAGTAAAAGAACAAGCAAGAAACGTCTCCTGGGGTTTATTTTTTTCGCGACTCTATGTGATCTTTTCTTTTCATAAGGCAATTTACAATAATTAATAAATATTAATCATCACAAAATTTCAAAAAACAAAGTCAATTTTACATTAATGTTAACAATAATAATATTGATAAGCCTATACAACTCGTATACTCAATAAATTCTCTGCAATATAACATTAAATTTATAAAATTAAATTGATGAAAGAATTTACAATATTTTAACTAAAATATTCTTCAAAATAAATTTCTTATTATCAGTCACAGATAAATCTCAAAATAACCAAATAACATAACATTATGATATTCTCTTACTTCTAAAATCATATAGAATCTCAAAAAATCTCAAATTAAAAAGTTTATGTATAATTCTCTAAACGACAAACTCGCTCGCTCACGAGTCTTGCGTTTCATAAAAACAAAAAACAGAACGAAGTCAGGTCGCGCACTCGCTCGCTCACGAAGTCTCACGCCAGACCTTCGCCTGTCAAACTTTCTTTTAAATTCGGGATTGCACTCGCTCGCTCACGAGTCTCAATCTCGACCTTTTCTCTGGGACTCTGTTTTATAAGACCAAGTGACGAACCCGCTCACGTAGTTTCGTGCCTGACCCTCTTTTAAAAGTCGGAACCGCACTCGCTCGCTCACGAGTCTCGATCCCGACCTTCTGTCTGGGACTCTGTTTTATAAGGCCAAGCGACGAACCCGCCCGCTCACGTAGTTTCGTGCCTGGCCCTCTTTTAAAAGTCGGAACCGCACTCGCTCGCTCACGAGTCTCGATCCCGACCTTCTCTCTGGGACACTGATTTATAAGGCCAAGCGACGAACCCGCCCGCTCACGTAGTCTCGTGCTTGGCCTGAAACAATAAAATCTGTATACAGCAATTTGTCATAAAACCGTAGACACAATATATAATTGGTTTATGTATTTATAATTAGTGTCTTATAATATAATTAACTATTATTATATCATCTTATATTAGGTTCATCTTCGCTCTTATTATTGGTACCTATCAGTTCCATTTAATTATTTTATTTATTTACTAGCTTTTGCCCAAATACAACTGTATTGGTTACCAAACCCAAAGATGGGACAAAACCGCTACCGAAACCCTTCATATAAGTAGTCAATGGAAATCCATCATGAAGACTAGACAACTTATCATAGTAGATTCTCTATTGAAACCCTTATTAATATTACTTTACTGCCAAAGTTAACAAACGCTTCCAAACAAACACCAAATTACCTGTTTGACAAACTGGCATTTAGATGAGATCCAGTAGGTTCCTAATGCACATTGTTTAGTGTGTTGTATTTGTCTTTGGTAACCGACTGTCTGACTTGAAAGTACAATCATCACTTTTATGTCCTATTCTATTACAAGAATCGCATCTTACTAACGGCTTAGTACATTTAATATAAATATGCCCTTTTTCTTTGCAATTGAAGCAAAATAGGCCTGCAGCTTGGACATTTATGTTACGATAAGGTTCATTATTTAATTGAGCACTGTCGGAAGAATTTGCATTCTCGTTTTCTATTTTGTTTTTTGAATTATGTGACTGATAGGCATTGTCTTTATTACTTAATAAGAATTGCAGTAACTGGTCCGGCTCAGAGCAACGCAAAGCTAAAGCACTCGATTTAACCGTTTTGTCACTGAGGCCATGAATGATACAGTCAACGGCTCGTTTGCCTGATATCTCACATTGGTGGAGTGATGCGAGTTTTTCATAAAAATAATTTTCAATCGGTTCATTATATCTACTCTTACGTCTTAACATGTCCTCCAGGGACTGGCCATAATTTTGTTCACAAGGAAAAGCCTTAAGGAGTTTTTCTTGCCATTCTGGCCACGTATAAAGAATTGTATTAAGGCTTTGATACCAAGTTTTGGCCAATCCCTGCAGTTTTTGCATAGAGAAATGTATGGTAGTCATGTCGTCCCAGCCATAAACCGATGCACATTCATTTACTTTTCGAAGCCATATGTCCATACGCTGATTTTTAACCGACGGATCAAACTCCGGCAAAATGTTTTTACTGCCAATTTTACTGGCTGAATGTGTAGTCGGTGCCAATGGCTGAGGCGGCATACCTTGCATTATTTTAATCACGTCTTTAGAGGAAAATAAAGGGCTACATGACCTTGAACGATGCCCAGAACAAGCGTCGCGACTCCGTCGATCCCCTCGCCGATTACGTCCCTCGCGACGCTCGTGGTTGCTCGTTGCACTTTCGCGTTGCTGGCCACGCCGCAAACGAGCCTCGATGTCACGTTCCTGCTGCAGTACTCGCTCCAACTGGCGAAGTCGTTCCTGCTCCCGCTTCAGATCTTCTTCCCGCCGGCGCAGGCTTCCACTGCGGCGGCCTTCGTACCCACTCGGGCGGCTGCGTGGTCGACTTTGTCGTAAGGTGCCCTTTTCTCTTCTAGAAGATCTCGATGACTGTCGCTCTTCAGCTCTGCCATGCCGAGTAGGACTCCGGGAGCGACCACGACTACGGCTTGGCGTCCGTAATCTACGGCGTTCAGAGCTATCGCGACGTTCCATTGGACCTCGACACACAAACATTGCCTCATGTTAATATATAAACATTAAATGCATTTTTAACACAAAAAAAATATGAAGGTAAAAAATATGAAAGTATTAAAAAGGAGTTTGCTTTTTTTTAACCCCGCCAAAATATTTAAGTTATGAATTGTTTGTGAATTATTGAATATTTATGAAATTAACAAAAATATAGTTGCTAAGACATAAATAACAATATTATTATCCTTATTTTACCCTTATCGAGTTGTTTCGGTTAAGGATTTTTGATATAAAAATGTATTTGTTTTTTTTTTTTGTGGGTAAGGTAGACTACAAAATATAACCACCTAATGATATACCCATATGGTAAACATACTTTGACGCTATCAAATATTTAAATTTATAACGGATCAGTGTGATACCTGATGATTGGATTTAAAAATATTTTCTAATAGCCTACGAATGGCGTACTGGGCAACTTTTACAAATCAGGACAATTTTTATAAAATAAGAAATATTCTACTCACACGTAGACGTCGGTATGCCACTTCTGAGATGTAAAAGCAGCTTCCAAATTAAACAACTTCTATTGTACTTCACTCACTTTATTTTCTTTTTCCACAACGACTGTTCGTATTCGCCCGCCCGTTGCCGAATGACCCAAATCGCCGTCAACCGTCAAAATCCTCTATTCTCTTCGTGTTGCCAGTTTATTAATCTTATATTCAAAATATCATGAACAATATGAGATTTAAGATATATAAATTAAAAATAAAATAAATAAATATATTTTAAATAAATGACGGCTTACACAAGTAATGTTGTAACGAGGAAAGGTTGGTTTTAATTTAAACACTCCTTTAAAAAATCTTTTTACCCTTGCATCTCCACCTATACAGTTTTTAGAAATTAAAGAGATTGCTGATCTATGATTGTTTAGCGTGCCGTAAGATGCACCAGAATTAAAACTGTTGGTAAGAAAATCTAAATGTGAACTTACATCTACATTGTAAAAATCAACGTTATTTTTTGTACAGTATTCCCACCATTTTTTTAAACTAGAAGAGTATTGGATTTTTGTACTTTTTGAACTTGATGATATCATAATATCTACAGCAGAGGTTGGTATGTCTTGTTTAAGGAAGGCTTGCCGCATACAATGCTCGCTGCCAATGAAAGGTAATGGTGTTGGTAGGGCATGTAATATCGGACGGTTTTCAATTCCGATACTGATTTCCGATATTACAGTCTAATATCGAAATTCCGATGTTAATATCGGAATTATTGAAAGTGCTTATATTCTTTATTAACTACACATATTCGTCAAAGGTTTGATTAAGAACAATAAAAGAAGTAAAATTTTTGATAATTATCCTTTAATAATCATTTTACCCAAATGTTTTTATAATTAAAATGGAATAACTTTCTTGTTGAAAAAAGGTACTTACTACTGGAAAATTATTTCGCTTAAAATCAACACTAAAGTCTTATAATTATATACTTTGGCATTTGTACTCGCATATCAGTTGAAATTTCTTATACTATATTAAAACAAAAAAAAATCGCAAATAAAATCAACATACTTTATAGGAAATAAATATATGATTATTACATACGTTTTGATTAAATAACCTGAATATATAACTTAAATTGAAGTAAAATAATTTTTTTGGAGGTTTACTACACAGAATGTTGTTAACGTTTGACATGCGATTATATCGTTTTAAAGCATAATATAGCAAATAATTTAATTACGATATTATGCGATATTAAATGACTCAGTATCGGAATTGTAATATCGGAATTAATCGTAAATATGGTCCGAGATTCCGATGTTATGATATTCCGAGATTCCGATATTCATGCCCTAGTGTTGAGGGTGTATTTTTCTGAAAACAGAAGATAATATTTTTTTGTTAGGAGGAATCAACATGATCTCCGTTATACAAAGAGAGGTAAATAGAGGGTACCATGGTTGCGAGGGCCAATATGGTACTACCAATATACCCGTTGCACCATCATTAACAATTTTATTAAGAATTTTTAACATACATACATACATATTATCACGCCTTTTTCCCGCGGGGGTAGGCAGAGACTAGCGATTTCCACCTGCTACGATCCTTACAGATCTCTCTTGCTTCCTCTACACTCATCACTCTCTTCATACATGCTCTCCGGTTATGGGTGCTCCTAATATCTCCCTTTTTAAGGAGGTCCGCAATCTGGTCGGAGTGCGTTCTACGAGGTCGACCCTGACCAACTCTTCCATTCACCTCTGCTTTATAAATACCTTTCGTCAATCTCTTTTCATCCATCCTCTCAACATGCCCAAACCATCTTAACATTCCTTTTTCAATTTTGGTCACTACATCCTCTTTTATTCCACACATTTCTCTAACAACAATATTTTTAATTCGATCTTTCAAACTTACACCACACATGCTTTTTAATGCTCTCATTTCAACCGCATTCACTCTACTTTCATTATGTTTCTGCCATACCCAACTTTCACTACCATACATAAGAGTTGGCATTAACACTCCCCGATGAACAGCCCGACGAGCATTCTTGGACACTCTTCTGCTGTTCATAAAGGAATGTAATGCCCCATTCACTCGGTTTCCAGCAGCCACTCTTCTTTCAATGTCACCCTCGTGCTTGCCATCCCTTGTGAACATACAACCTAAATATACAAATTCATTCACTTGTTCTACATTCTCTCCATTTATACCAATTTCGCATTTTGTAACACTCTCGTCTCTTTCAAAAACCATTACTTTCGTCTTGCTTACATTCACTTTCATACCCTTACATTCAAATGAGTCATTCATAACTGTCACCATCTTCTGTAATTCCTCTTCTGACGACGCAAGCAATACTTGGTCCTCGGCATATAAGAGGCATTTGATGCGTAATTCATTCATTCTTAATCCATATTCAACATCTTTCAAATCATTCAAACAGTTGTCCATGAATAAATTAAACAGCCAAGGTGATGCTACACATCCTTGTCTAACACCTTTTTGGATATCAAACCAGTCTGTATAGCTCCCATTTATTCTGACACACGCACTGGAATTTCTGTAAAGAGATTTCAGTGCCTGTATCAGATGGCTGCTCAACCCATGCATAGACAATGTAGACCACAACACATTCCTTTTTATTTTATCATAGGCCTTCTCCAGATCCACGAAAGCGCAATACACTTTTTGGCCTTTGGCCAAAAATTTTTCGAGAATGCATCGCAAAGAAAAGACTTGATCCGTACATCCCATCCCCTTTCTGAATCCCGCTTGTACATCCCAAATCTTATCTTCCGTCTCTTTTACAACCCTTTCAATCAAAACTTTTGCATACAGTTTGCCGACAACGCTAAGAAGGCTAATGCCTCGGTAATTTTTATATTCTTGTCGTGAGCCTTTTCCCTTATAAAGTGGTACTATGACGGCTTTGTGTTGGATGTTTAACGCTGGCCTATAATATCTTTTTGGTTTATTTTGAAAAAGAAAAAGATGTCACATGACAAATAAATTCTAATAGAAATTCACTTCATATTTCCATTGCTCTGGTTATAAAAATAAATAAAATTCTAATAGGTTATGGACTACACTACATATGAAGTGTAATTTACTCGAAACATGGATGAGTATACTAATTCGAAAGTTACAATGGAAAAGCTAAAAGGTACCATTAACTATCGCGATTGGGCATTCCAAATGCAAAATATACTCGTGTTCGAGGATTTGTGGCAATGTATTACTGGAAAATCCGAAACCTCAGGTGAGAGCGCTGACATATTAGCTCGTAAAGCTCAAGACCTTCTCAAGGAGAAGGCTCGAGCGAGACTATGTTTGAGTGTAGAAAAATCGTGCTATCCTCACATTGTGCAGGCAAAAACTGCGAAGGATGTATGGGATGCCTTGCAAAAGGCGTACGATGACACCGGGTTGCACAGGAGATTGTCGTGTCTGCGAACTTTATGCTCGATTAAGCTAGAACAGTTCGATTGCATGGAGATTTATGTCAACGAGATCTTGTCACTTGCTGAACAACTGAGCAGCATGAAGAAACCTCTTGATGATGAATTTCTGGCTGCTATTATGCTTCAAGGGTTGCCTCAAGAGTATGAACCCATGATAATGGCTTTGGAACACTCGAGCATGGACATAACTACAGATATGGTAAAAACCAAACTTCTGCAAGACAAGCGATGGAAAGGGAACGCTGGTGGTAGCGATGGCTGCTTATTTACACGGAATCGTGGTAATGAAAAGGCCAGTTCCCGAGGCGAGAAGAAAAATGCCTCAAATACATCAAAACACGCTAGTACCTCGTCGAGTACGAACAAGTTGTGGTGTTGGAAGTGTCATTCTAAAGGACATGTCAAGAAGGATTGTCCTCAATTGGACCGTAATGGAGCGACGTCGACTTCTATGGTGCTGTCTGCACTTAACACTGACAGTGATAGTTCGTGGATAATTGATTCTGGAGCGACAGATAATATGTCAGGATGCCAAGAATGGTTTCAAACTCTTAATGAGTCGCCGACTAAGGAGGTGTGTGTTGCTAATGGCAAGAAGCTAGAGGTGAATGGGAAAGGCGATGTACATTTCACAGTTAACTCTCGTGGACATACGATAGATACAACTCTGAAAGATGTAATGCTTGTACCTGACCTTACTGTTAATTTAATATCTGTCTCTACTCTTGCTGAAAAGGGATTTAAGTTAATTTTTGATAATAATGGATGTAATATACTTAAGGCTGGTAAAGTAGTTCTACATGCTAGGAATGTTGGGAGAGTTTACAGGCTTAATTCTGTCGGTAAAGTCAATCTGATAACGTCATCTACGTCTAAGGACATGATGTTATGGCATCAAAGATTAGCTCATCTTAATTTTGACAGCTTGGCATCACTTAGGAAGATTGCTAATGACATTGATTTTCAGGTTACTACTCAGAAGAAAGTTTGTGATGTTTGTCTAAAGGGTAAGCAATCCCGCGTTCCCTTTGTGACCAATCATAACAAACAGGTAGCCGAGGCGCGGCTGGCGCTCATTCACAGTGACGTCATGGGGCCGATGCCGACTACTTCTCTCGGAGGCAAGCGCTACGTCCTCACGTTCCTAGATTACTACTCCAGGAAGGTGTTCGTTTATCCCATTTCAAAGAAGAGTGAAGTGTGTAAGTACACTAAAGATTTTATTAGACTGGTAGAGAATCAGTGTAGTGTTAAAGTCAAGGTACTGAGAACAGATAATGGCTCTGAGTACGTTAATGCTGAGTTGACGGACTTCTTTAAAAAGAAAGGCATTGTACATCAACTGACGGTACCCTATACTAGTCAGCAGAATGGATCAGCGGAGCGCCTTAATCGTTCTTTACTTGACAAGGTCAGATGTCTACTGTATAACGGAAATCTTGATGACAAAATGTGGGCAGAGGCTGTAAACACGGCGGCGTTTCTGATTAACAGATCGCCAAGCTCGAGACTTTCTGGTAGAATACCAGAAGAGGTGTGGAGTGGTAAAAAAGTAAGCCTTAAAAATCTGCGTGTATTTGGTTGCGAAGCATTTGCTCATGTAGATGACTGTAAACGCAAAAAGTTAGACCCCAAAAGTAGGAGGCTAATCTTTTTAGGTTACTGTGATAACGTCAAAGGATATCGTTTGTTCAATCCTGATGATAATAAGATCGTTATATCACGTGATGTGGTGTTCAACGGATCTGTGTTTCTAGGGAGACATTCTAAAATAGGGCCAAAACGAGTGTTTGAACCTATTTATCTTACAGGAGGTGATGATGAGGAAATGCTGGAGACTACGTCGGTTGAGGCGGAGCCAGAGTATCTGTTGGCTGAGTCGTCAGATCATCCACTTGAGGCGGAGCCTGATACAGTTCTTGCAGAACCATCAAATCATCCTGTTGAGTTGGAGTGTGAACGCGAGGCTAGTGAAGATTCGGTAACGTTAGCTGAATTGACTCCAGAGTCTACTGGTCAACGATATAACCTACGTCCACGTATGCCTAAGACAACATGTAACATAACTATCGTGTGTAATGTGAAAGAGCCCATAGAGCCACGTACTGTCAAAGAAACTTTGAGTTGTGAAGATAAAGAGTTATGGCAGAAGGCCATGAAAGAGGAAATCGATTCTTTTGTCTTACACGGAGCTTGGGAGCTTACTGATAAACCTGTTGACAAGAACGTCGTTAAAATAAGTGGATTTTTACCCTTAAGCGAGACTCGGATGGGAACATTACGCGTTATAAGGCAAGGTTGGTAGCTAAAGGCTTTACTCAAAGATATGGTGAAGATTTTCACGAAACTTTTTCACCGGTCGTTCGTCACTGTTCTATAAGATTATTGCTATCTCTGGCTGTGGAAATGAACCTTAAGATTGATCATTTAGACGTGCAGACAGCATTCCTGAATGGAGATTTGCAGGAAGAAATCTTTATGCAACAACCGGAAGGTTTCATATACCCTGGGAGTGAGAACAAAGTCTATAGATTACGAAAGGCTGTTTATGGGTTGAAGCAAGCATCGCGATCTTGGTACCAAAAGGTAAAAGATGTTTTATTTTCTTTGGGATACAGACAGTGTAAACAAGAGGACTGCATCTTTACTAAGAGATCAGGTGAGTCAATTGTTTTTATCGCTCTGTATGTTGATGATTTTTTCGTGTTTTATAATGATAGATGTCTTGCTGAGACGTTAAAAAGTTCTCTGTTAAAGGTTTTTAAACTCAAAGACTTAGGCCCGGTACGAAACATGTTAGGTATTAAAGTAGAACGTGATGCAACTACTATTAAACTTAGTCAGGAAAAGCGGATTGACAATATGTTAGAACGTTTTGGCATGACAGACTGTAAGCCTGTAAAGTCTCCCATGATAACTAATATTAGTTCAGTCATTGAGAGTACAAATAATGCTAGAAATAACATTGTAACGAAGTTTCCGTATCAAGAGTTGATTGGTAGTCTTATGTATTTATGTGTAACTACGCGACCTGACATTTCGTTTGCCGTGTCATTTTTAAGTAAATTTAACAGTTGTTATACGGAATTCCATTGGAATCAAGCAAAGCGTTTACTGCGATATCTTAAAGGTACTAAGCAAAAGGCTTTGGTATTTAAGAAGTCGAATGTAGATCCCGTTCTTGAGGGTTATTCTGACGCAGATTGGGCGGCAGATACTGATCGAAAGTCGTACACGGGGTATGTGTTTAAATACGGCGGTAATTCGGTATCTTGGGGTAGCTACAAACAGTCGTGCATATCGCTTTCGTCCACCGAGGCGGAGTATTGCAGCTTGAGCGAAGCGAGTAGAGAAGCGGTGTTCCTACAAGCTTTAATTAAGGAATTGTTAGTGACGACTAGTTGTAAAATAGTAATGTATTGTGACAATCAATCTGCTATACAGCTTGCTACCAATCACACTCATCATAGACGGAGCAAGCATATAGAAATAAGATTTCATTATGTTAGAGATATGATAGATAGGTTTAATGTTAAACTTATGTATATCCCAACAGATGAAATGTTGGCTGATGTTTTCACGAAGCCCCTGGGCTGTGTCAAACACGAAGTGTTGACTTGTCAGCTTGGTGTGTCATGATGATGCCCACGTTATGGGGGGGTGTTGGATGTTTAACGCTGGCCTATAATATCTTTTTGGTTTATTTTGAAAAAGAAAAAGATGTCACATGACAAATAAATTCTAATAGAAATTCACTTCATATTTCCATTGCTCTGGTTATTAAAATAAATAAAATTCTAATACTTTGCACCAATCACTTGGCACAATACCTTTTTCCCAGCATAAATTGAAAAGTCGACATAGTTGCACAACCACGACGCCCTGTCCAGCCTTTAGCATTTCCACAGTAATCCTATCATATCCCGCAGACTTACCTATTTTCATTCCATTCAGTCCGTTCACAATTTCATCTAATAAAATTTCATCCATACAATCTCCGCCATCACAACCTTGTATTTCGTTCTCATTTCCATCTTCTCGATTTTCATCCTTTTCATATAAACCTTCAAAATATTCTTTCCAGCCGTTTAGAACACACTTTTCACCTTTCAAAATATCTCCATTCTTATCTCTATTTTTATCTATCTCTGATGTCATTTCTTTCCCTCTCGCACTCTTAACAGATTTCCAAAAGTATTTAAGCGCTTTCTTTCCCTCTAAAAATTGTTGCATCTTCATCAGTGGAGCATCTGTGCAGATAGCAAACTCTCATAGTATATGCTGTGCGATGATAATGTACATCTCTCACTGCCTCAACTCTCACAACAGTCAAATCAGATAAGATGACAATCTTGCTGAGAATAAACAAAGTGTAAATACGGGATCCTGTGCCTTCTTCCTTACATTTATATCCTATCCTGGCTTCCTCTCCTGCTAAATCCAGCCTTACTCCTTCTCCTCGGCTTGTTCTACTTTGTGGAGATATCCATGATCTGCTCTTTGATGGTCCTCTCAAATTGTCTTAGGGTTACAGGGACATCTGTGAGGAGCCGAATTAGGGGCCCGAACAAGTTAAAGCATGAAGATGGGGAGAGTAGCTCTTTTCTTGCATGATCCGATACCCAAGACACCGCTGTTGTGATGCTGACTAGGTGAGGTGACAACCCTGGTGCTTCACTCTTGTAGGAGGCCATCATGTCCTCTTCATCAGAAACAAGAGACTCTACATTCTCACCTATGAGGATCCAGCAAGACTCATAGGGGCCCCTGCCACTGTACAAAGGCGGGATCACCCCCGGGAGAGATATCCAGTCTGGGTCATCCTCATCAAGGCCCACTTCTCTGTCCCATGGATACAGAAAGTAGTCTCTTGATCCAGAGGGTTTTGCATAATGTCTTTCTATGACCTGCATAGGATCAGGTGTTTCTGTGTGAATTATAAGATGTTGGTGATAGCCATCTTCTTTCTTCTTTTGGAGATCTAGCAGCATGTCGCTTTGTGATTGCGTAATGTACGCGAAGAATCCACTCATACTCAAACCGTTACAACACGGATCTGTCGCACAGGCGAGGGGCCCTCTCTCCCATAGGTTGGAGTCTGTTGCTGCATTGTCCCAGTGTGGGAACCCTTCCATCTTTAAAACATGACTTGCTATATTGAATATGTCACCTTCCTCATCTTCCAATGTGATTAATCTTATGTTCCGGAGCTTCTCACCTCCCCGCCACGCTTGCAGTGCACACATCAAGGAGTTTCCTAATCGACTCATGTGGTAGGGGCACGCCATATCCACTGTTCTGGAGGAAGAGTGTAAACCTCTTGTTGGAGCTAAACCTCCTGATGGGTTTCTCAGAGGTGTTATTCCTGTGCTGGTGTCCTGTGCAGGTGCTTTTTCTGTCCTCACATAGCTTACAGCCTCCTCTTCAGTATGGACAACTCTGAACGGGATGTGCTTAGATATCGCTTCAGGAAGGGACTCTACATATTTTCTGTAGTCTGAGAAACCCTTAATTCCCGGGGGAGGTGCAGGCTCACCTAGTAAACGAAGCACAAGTTTTACTAAACGAGGGTAAATTTTCTCTGCATTGTCAGGCGTTAAGAATGCACCACGCTCTATGAGTCTAATATACCCTTCATCAACACATCTTGTTAATGACAAATACAGCGCCGATCTGAGGTCACTTTCCTTCCCGGATGCCGTCAATCTTGACCATGAGTACAATTCTCCTGCCTTTCCGCAGGCCATGATGGTATCTAGGAACACATCATAAGACGTCTTTTTGTGGGTAAAGATATCTTCGAAATATGTGATGCTGTTGCTCAGAAAATCACGGTCATATATCATGAGATAAAACACGAGACAAGGTATTAATGTGTCTATAAAGTATTTAATATTACTTTTAAAGTCTTGACACAACCTTACATCAAAATCATCCTTTTGTTCATCTTTTTTCTTTGTACAATATTTTTCACTTCAACATTCATCTTCTTATATTCTAATTTAGCTGCATTCACATCCAATTGTGTCGCTTTTTTCCTGTTTAAGTTAGCTCTGAGAGCTAAAAGATTTTTAAAGTTAATGAAAATGGTGGAAACGCGTATTAAAAGAAAGAACTCCAATCAATAGTAAAGGCGTCGACATTAAACGCATATGGGTCTCTCTTCCAGCCCCCGTAGCATGGCTAGCGCGACAACGATTTTAACCTACGTTTTTGTCGCACTGCCCGCGTTATTAATGCGCGAGCATGGGTTTAGTCCATAGGTTTAAATTGTACAAACGATCTGTCAATTTATCGTAGACCGCGATTTTTGTCTCAAGTGCGAGCATGGCTACAAAATGGCTGCCGACTTTTGAAGATAAATTGTCGACTTTTGACAGCTCTATAGCTTAAATATATCGGTGATTTCCAAGACCCAGATAAAAGGTAAGACTAACAAATACTTCGATTTTATTTAATAAAATAGTAAAGTAAGAGTCTTAACGATAAGCACTTCGGCTTAAACAGACCCAAGAACTAATGGTAGGTATATACCTACAACATTATCTTATAAGGCTTTTCATATAATTTCGAAGCTAACCTCTTAGGAAGAAGAATGGTTTTGTAAACTGAATGTTTTAGCCAGTTTCTATTTAGTAGGTATATATCATTGGTTTATTATACCATTTTACCGCCTTTTATACCATTTTTGGTTTAATAAAGTTTTAAATAAATAAATAAATACTTCCGTCAATATTTATCATTTTGGGACGAAAAACATGAAAGAAAAAGGCAAAGGACGGAGGTAAGGGACCTCGCCTATATATGGAGTCTCCCAAGGGAAGAATTTCTAGAAAATTATAAATTAAGCCCGGAATTAATTCATTATTTATGCGAAGAGCTGGAAGAAAACCTGGCTCCTCGCACAATAGAAGGGTTGCCGGTTTATTTAAAGGTAAGTAGTACTTAGTTTACTTAGGTAGGTACTGTCTTTTCAAATTGAAATCTAAATTAATTTTATAAAGCTGAAGAGTTTGTGGATAAGCTTTAAAGAGTTTTATATTGTCTTTAATGTTGCGCTGGCCGATCAGAATCCAAAAAGAAATAAGTTAGAAAATGTGTTCTATGTTTAAATATTTTTACACTATGACAGATCCCGCCAAATAATAACATGTACCTATTCAAGTTCAGTCTGCTGTTGTAATATTTTATTCTTTTAATAACAACTAGTTCAAGTTTAACCATACGCATTTTTATTTATAATTAATTAGTAGATCATCAGTTCAAAGTTCACACGCCAAAGTATTGGCGCGTACATTTGGTCCAATCGAGACGGACGAAGAAACCTTGTATGGTTGTGTGATTTATTTACTAACAAAAATAAATCAAGTAAGAGCAGTGGATGGCTGCTTGATTTCATCAGTACGCTACCGATTCCTCAATGTTTGAGGATCGAGGATACCTTGACGACGGCATTGGCGTAGGGACCCAGTGACGTCAGACAGAGAGACGACGACGACGGCGGCAGCGGTATTGTGCTGCGCTGTGCCCCACTTCCACTATTGAGTGTTGTGTTGTGATAGTGAGTTTATGGAGACTTGTGAGTACATTTGTATTTTATTTTAACAAACCTTTCAAGAACGAAGAAACTCGCTTCATGCTTATTTGAAAGTTATTTGTATGGATGGACTGTAAATTTGTATATTTTAGCACTTAGTTTACATTTGTATATATTTATATCATATAATTGGAGATTTTTGGAAGTTTGTATTATTTAAACATTAAGATGGAAGGTTTAATAAACTATCAGCGTGACATATTTAATAGAATCAATAAATTATCTGTAAATTTCAAAGAATCCCCAAAGGATCACATCACAGAGTCGTATGTGGAAACCAGACTTGATAATGTTGAACAACTCTGGATAGAGTTTACCAGTTCACATAAAAATTTTATGAAAGATTTTAGCTGGGAAGACATCCAAAAGAGCATATACTCTCAAGAGAATATATATGATAGAACTGAAGAAATATATACCGATTACAAAAGTTCTCTTAGACATCAGTTAAAATCATTTAGTTCAAATAACAGTAGTTCAAGTAATAATGATAAAGGTTCCAGCACGACCAAGATCCATGCATCTTCTTTAGTTAAGTTACCAAAGATCACTATTCCCACCTTTTCAGGTAATTACAATGAATGGATGTCATTCAGAGATTTATTCGTTTCTTTGATTCATTCCAACGAAAATCTGAATGACATTCAAAAAATGCATTACTTAAGAGGGCACTTGACTGGAGAAGCTGAGCTTCTTATAAGACAAATACCGGTCACATCAGCTAATTATAAGCAATGCTGGCAACAATTAGAAGATAGGTTCAGCAATAAAAAATATATAGCTAGTTCAATACTAAATAAATTGTTTAGCCAAACGGGCAGCAATGTAGAATCCGCATCAGTTTTGAAAGACTTGCTAAGTACAACCATGGATTGCCTTTGTGGTTTAAAAAATCTAGGCTTAGATATTAGTTCATGGGATATCATAATTATACATATTGTCACTTATAAACTAGATCCTGAAACTCGTAAACAGTGGCAGTTGAGTGTATCAGCTGATAGTTCTAGTGATTTTCCTACCTTAGAAAAATTCAAAATGTTTTTAAAATCTAGATTTCAGGCTTTGGAGTGTATTGAACCTAAACAGAGGCCCTTAAACCCCAATATTGTAAATATACCGAAAACATTTCACGTTGCGAATTTGACTTGTGAATTGTGCTCTAAATGCCACAAATTATGTTTTTGCGATAAATTTTCAAAGATGGATTATAATAGTCGTCACAATTTCGTTACAAATAAACAGATGTGTATTAATTGTTTAGGTGGTAACCACACTGTTAAGTTTTGTCGCAAATCAACAAATTGTAAAGTTTGCAACAAACGACATCATTCCCTTCTTCACCCACCATCTACAGATTTTATGATCAAACAGGACAGTCCAAAGAGTTCATGCAACAATCACTCAGATCCACCAGTATCCTGCTTCAGTCAGAATAAAGATTTACATTCAAAGGTCCTGTTACCCACTGCTTTAGTTAGAGTTCAGTCGAGTTCAGATAACCATCACATAGTCAGATCGCTAGTAGACCAAGGTTCACAATCATCTTTCATTTCCAGTAGTTTAGTTCGTAAGTTAGGGTTAAAGAAAGTACCAGTAAACACTAATGTATCTAGCATATGTCAAACAACAGCACAGTTGCAGTTCAAAGTACACTTAAAAATCAAATCTTTGTTTGAATCTAGTCCACATATTAAAACTGAAGCCTATGTATTGCATAACATAACAGATTATCTTCCACCTAAAGATGAATCTGCTGTAGATTGGGCGAGTTTAGGAGCAAAGCCCATGGCAGATCCCTATTACGACTCGCCTGGAAAAATTGACATTTTGTTGGGCGCAGGAGTATACGGCCAAATAGTGCAGGAGGGTTTAATAAAGTTTCCTGGTTATCCCACAGCCCAGAATACGTCCTTAGGATGGATAATATCAGGTGAGGTCAAAGGCATGGTACAAACAAAAAGGCATATAGCTAGTACATACAAATCATACAATTCTTTTAGTTCAAATCATATTATTACACAACGATCTCGTATTTTCACAAATAGCAACAGATAAAGGTCAAACTGTATATCACAAAATAATATGTTAAGTTGTAAATAACTATAAATATATCTTAGGTATACCTAAGGTAGATAATTCTTAAAACATGTACTGTACAAATCTAATGTTATGGCAATTCTTTGTGATGATGTCATCATCTTTCCGCTATGTGTTGTTGAAACCTGTTAAATAAAGTTCATTTTATAAGTTCTAGTTCCTAAAATAATGTATAGTTCAAGTTGGTGAAACCAGCAATTGGTATATTTTAAAGACATCTAGTATAAGTTGAATATATTAATGTATACTTACCTGATAAAAGTAAATGTCTAGGCCAGTATACAACTGTATCTCACAACTATCATGATATCCTCACGGTGGGCGGATAGAAGATGTGAAAGGACATTATGTCCTTTGGTGGGCGGAATGGATAAGCTTTAAAGAGTTTTATATTGTCTTTAATGTTGCGCTGGCCGATCAGAATCCAAAAAGAAATAAGTTAGAAAATGTGTTCTATGTTTAAATATTTTTACACTATGACAGATCCCGCCAAATAATAACATGTACCTATTCAAGTTCAGTCTGCTGTTGTAATATTTTATTCTTTTAATAACAACTAGTTCAAGTTTAACCATACGCATTTTTATTTATAATTAATTAGTAGATCATCAGTTCAAAGTTCACACGCCAAAGTATTGGCGCGTACAGTTTGTTTGTTTAAACGTGCAAGTCTCAGGAACTACTGAACAGATTTCAAAAATTCTTTTACAAATTTATAGCTAAGATCTCCCTGAGTGCTATAGGCTATGTATGTACCACGGGAGAATCTGGGGCGGACCACTTGTATGTGATAAAAAAATTGTAATGCTATTTAAATAATAATTAGATACTACCTTGTGGAATTTTAATTAAAGGATTTATTTCTACAATTTCTACTTACTTTCAAGTACTAACATCATTAAAAATAGTGATAAATGGCCATTACCAGCGTGGTAATGGCCAAAACCAAAATATCTCAATAGGTCAAACGACTGTCAGCAAATATCTGCAACAGTTTGTTGCTGCAGTAAACACTAAGTAAGTACCTACTCAAATTTCAAATATTTAACTACTATCTGAATATTTTCAAAATAAATGAGGTTAGTCACATTCATTTCTACTTTTTCAGACTCAAACCAAAGTGGATAATATTCCCTGGTACAGAGGAAGACAGAAGGAATGTTGCAAGAGGGTTCCAAAGAAAATTTGGAGTGCCAAATGTTTTGGGTGCCGTAGACTGCACCCATTATTTCCACCTCCGGGGCTGGACAAAGTGCAGTACATAAATCATAATAGAGATATATTTTCTACTAGCTGTCGCCCGCGGCTTCGCCCGCGTGAGTTTCGCTTAGATGAAAAATCTCTTGGAGTTTTTCATCAGATGTTCCAGATCTTCAATTTTTATACGTGAGCAGAAAATGCTCATCAGGTTGAACGACTTTTACTAAGGCGCCATTTCCATATATGTTATAGTGTAGCTGGTCTCTTGGAGTTCTTCATCAGATGTTCCAGATCTTCAATTTTTATACGTCATCAGAAAATGCTCATCAGGTTGAACGACTTTTGTTAAGGCACCATTTCTATATTTCTTATAGTTTAGCTGTTCTGTTAAGGTTCTTCATCAGGTGTTCCAGTTTTCAAAATAAATTATAGCCTAAATGTTGCCCAGGCTTAATAGCTATACAACAACAAAAGTTTCATTCAAATCGGTTCAGTACTTTCGGAGATTAGCGTGATCATACATACAGACAGACAGACAGACAAGAAATTCCAAAAAAAAAATTTTGCGTTCTATTATTCTTTTTAAGTGTCCCTCTATCCATTTCAGTCAAAAATACTAAATGTACAGACAAAATATTTTTACTGTTTAATTATATGTATTGATTAATGTACAACTAGTAAGTTTGTTGAAATATCATTTATATTGTTTAACACTTTATCAAGAGGATGATTATCATATAAGATCTTAAATGCTTTTTACATTTACCAAAATCCCTATCTACTGATAAAAATAACTCTTAGTTGGTTTAGAATGTAAACTTATGATTTATTTTCAGATATGTGATGCTGATTGCAATATTCTTAATGTAAATGCAGATTTTCCGGGCAGAGTCCATGACCAATTTATATTTAACTAGCTGTCGCCCGCGGCTTCGCCCGCGTGAGTTTCGCTTAGATGAAAAATCTCTCTTGGAGCTTTTCATCAGATGTTCCAGATCTTCAATTTTTATACGTCAGCAGAAAATGCTCATCAGGTTGAACGATTTTTGCTAAGGCGCCATTTCCATATATGTTATAGTGTAGCTGGTCTCTTGGAGCTTTTCATCAGATGTTCCAGATCTTCAATTTTTATACGTCGACAGAAAATGCTCATCAGGTTGAACGATTTTTGTTAAGGCACCATTTCCATATTACTTATAGTTTAGCTGTTCCGTTATGGTTCTTCATCAGGTGTTCCAGTTTTCAAAATGAATTATAGCCTATATGTTGCCCAGGCTTAATAGCTATACAACAAAAAAAGTTTCATTCAAATCCGTCCAGTAGTTTTTGCGTGAAACGCGTACATACATACAGACAGACAGACAGACAGACAAGAAATTCCAAAAAAAATTTTTTGCTTTCTATTGTTCTTTTTAGGTCTCCCTCTATCCATTTCAGTCAAAAATATTAAATGTACAGACAAAATATTTTTACTGTTTTATTATATGTATAGATACCTCCAAGGTTAAAACCGAGCTTCGAAGGCTCTATAATAATAGAATTGGAGAGTATTATTTAATAGGTATGTATTGGTTTTCTATAATGAAAAATGTTCAGTTTTATTAAAATTTTAGAATAATAAGAATTGTATGTTTACAGGTGACTCTGGTTATGTTCCGGAGCCATGGCTTATGACTCCGGTCAGGGGAGCCGAGGAGCATACTCCTGAAGCCCGGTACACTGAGTGGCACTGCAGAGCCAGGAATTGTATTGAGCGAATTAATGGTTACCTTAAAGGTACCTTCAGAATGCTGGGTCTGGACCGCAATTTTCATTATGCTCCAGAAAAAACTTCAGAGCTCATCTA
>CM031565.1:56359-84120 GCA_018467065.1 Ephestia elutella
CCAGACGAAGAGGAACTGGTTTTTGTTATAGTATTTTACCTTTACGAGTCCATACCGCGTTTTTCATCTTTACTTTACGAAGCAACGCCACCTAGTATTGGAGTGTAAACAACAACTTCAATTTCTGTCATAATATTAGACACATACGCGAAACTCAAATTTCCTATTCTTAATTATCTACGGCGCAAGTATGTATACAGGGTTACTGGTAAGTCGACCTACATCCGTTAAGAGGTGTTAGTATTGGTGAAAACAAATTGTTTTTACCCCCTATCCAAAAGTTAACAGTTTTAGAGATATTTCACATTTTAGATGTTTTCAGAAAAAAAGCACTTTTGCGTAGATTTTGTCTTGTATTTATTTTTTTTTAATCCTACCTAGGTAGTTTTTATTTTTTATGATTTTATTATTACAAATGTTTGATCTACACTATTTTGTAAAGAAAATTAAAATCTTTAACAAGGAAATGGATAATTTAGCCTCGTAACCCATATTTTGTTAATATTTTTTTCTATGACTTTTCTCAAAAAAAACTGTCATAAAATATTCGTGCAGATAATACAGAAAACATTCTTGCTTTATTAGATTCACAAAAAGGTATAATAATCAGGTAAAATATTTGTGATTCTTAAAAAAAACCTTGACAAAGTAGGTAAGGGAGGGGTCTCTCAGGATAAGGTGCTTTGAGAAAAAGGTGAAAAAATGGATAAAAGGGTAAAAAGTAAGTTTAATAATTATAACAATTCGTTTTTAGTCTTATTGACTACCCCTTCTTCTAATACAAAAACCACCACGTCGCTCCTTATAATTTCTTCAATTCGTTCAATCGCACTTTCTGTAGAGAGGCCAGCTCGAAAACCGAACTGGTTAACATGTGGTACGAAATAGTTGTTTAAATGTGTGTTTAACATGCTGTCATACACCTTTGCTACCACAGTCGCCAATGAGATGTCTATAGTTACTTTTGTCGGATAAGTCCCCCGTTTTGTTCTTCACTATAGGGATGACAACCGTTCTCATTAGCTCCTCCGGCAGGTATTAGTGCCCCATGCAAAGGGTATATAACATAGCCAGCACTCGCGGCAGGTGAGGACCCTCATGCTGGAGATGCTCAATGCTGAGACCATCGTGTCCTGGGGATTTTCCGCGAGACATCGATTTAATAGTATCAGCGACATTTTTGGCAGTGAATCTAATACCCAGGTTGACATTTTTGGGCTCAGCATTAATAATCTCCTGCTGCTCGCCAGTAATAAGTGACTCGACAGAAAAATGACTTTTAAAAAGCTGTGCGATCTCACTCGGATCACTCACTCCACCAACACTAGCAGGAAGGCCAGGCCGATAGTTATGCCTGTTTGTGCTCCGCCAAAAACGACCAAAATAGTTTTTCGCGTGATGACGAGCAAGGATATCCATTTTGATCTGATCCTCATTAGTTTGACACCATTTCAGTTCAGCTTTAAATAACCTCCTACTACTAGCCATCTCATCATACACCACTCCAGAACTAGGTTTTCCATACCACAACCAGGTGAAGTTGTATTCTCGACCTGGCCTCCCTGTGAGCTTCTTCCGACGTGCTTATTCCAACTCCACTACATGGCGCACTTTATTCCGACCTCTCCTGCTTTCCTGACTGGCAGCGATGACGCCTCCCTCAAAGCGGCTACAATGTCAGAATATAATTTATCTATTTTAATATGCCGAGCAACTACGGTCTGCTGCCAGAAATTGTGCGCAGAGATTCCGGACAGACGAAAGGGCGGGGAGGGTTCGGTACCGAAAAATTTACCGGGTAAAAAAACCTCGACCCGACACTACAGTCTGTCCGACTAACCTAACCTAACCTATACGCAGTCTGCTACTACTGTAGTTTGGAGCAACGGGAACTACAGAACCCTGTATATTAAACCTGTTCTAACAGCTACAACCACCCACAAACCCAAGGGTCACTTACCAAACTTAATCTTCTTAATCTTCGGATCCAACTTCGAGTGTCTTCGGAAGAGGAGGGGGTTGTTCCCTAAATCACCCAACCTACCCCATGAGATCTCAATCCCCAGAAAAAATACCTGATCCGTCTAGCAGTTCCACTCGGCAACAGATTTTGGCGTCCCCAGGCAGCCACGTTTCGCATCTCACAAGAAACAGTCAAAGTAAAAGGTTTCACAAACACAAATGTTCAATAGTTATTTAACAAACAGGAAATTCACAAATATAACTCAAACTAGTTAACAAGCAACAGACGCGAGACCTCTCCGCGTATTAAAATCAAACCGATATGTCAGGACAAATGGCGGCCGTCCGCCATGCCATTCACGCGAGCAATTTCATGCGGCGCGGCTCTCCCTGCGCGATGTCCAAACAATACTGAATTCAAAATGGTCGCTCGCGACCGCCGACGCCGGCCGAGCGGGCGACGACGCTACTAATATGAAACTACCGCACGCGCTAGAATATTACGGCGGCGAACGGACAAAACAACATAGATTTTATTACAAACATCCCCCCGTCCCGGTCTGAGAAGCAGACCGCTAGCTTACTCTACGGGAAGGCGGGCGAGAGAGGTCACAGCTCTCCTCAAAATCGAACCGTCGACCAACACCTCAGCCACACGCGGAGTGCCATCTCCGCCAAGAATCAAACGTAATATGCGAGCTCGTCGCTAAAGCAATGAGGGCAAATTTGCCTCTTTTAACAATACTAAATCACCCTCCCTGGGAGGCTCAGTCCTGTCTGTCCACTTCACTCTTTGCTGCAGTGCAAATGTAAATATTCAAGCGACCAGCGACGCCAAAAGTCCTGGCTCATTTGCTGCAACATTTGAAAACGCGACAACCGATATACACGTTCATCCTTCCACGGGTATTCGGGCAGGGCATTCAACGGCCCTCCCACCAAAAAATGACCAGGGGTGAGAGCTTCCAAGTCATTTGGATCTGGAGATAGCGGACAGAGAGGACGAGAGTTGAGGACCGCCTCAACTTTACAAAACACTGTGGCCAGCTCTTCAAAAGTTAGAGCCGTTTCTTCGATAATGCGGCGGAGGTGGGTCTTTGCGGATTTCACAGCCGCTTCAAAAATCCCTCCCCAATGGGGGCAACTTGGGGGACTAAACTTCCAGGTTATTCCCCTTTGGGCAGCAATTTGACTTAAACTAGTACAATTTTTATCAATAAACACAGAAACATCCTCAAGATAATTTACAGTTCCCTTATAGTTTGTGCCATTGTCAGACCTAATAAGGGAAGGTAGACCTCGACGCGAAACAAAGCGATCCAACGCGGCGACGAAGGCCTCCGTAGTCAGAGCTGATACCACCTTCAAATGGACAGCCTTGGTGGCCAAACAAACAAATACACACAAATAGCCCTTCACAATACGGGCATTACGAAAGGGAGAAGCCTTGATCGAAAAGGGACCGGAAAAATCGGTTCCAACGCCGTCAAACGGCCTCGAAAGTCGGATTCGATCAGCGGGCAAATTACCCATCTGCGGTTGCATCGTGGATGCCTTCAACCTATAACATGCAATACATCGAAACAGGACACTACGGATTGCTCTTCGGGCAGACAAAATCCAAAACTCGCGTTGCAAAATAGCCAACAAGGCATTGCACCCAGCATGGGCGTTACGAATGTGTCGATCAGACATCAGTGCCGCAATTCACAAGGGTCCGCCTCTGGGCAACAACAGAGGATAAGAGTCTCATATGGAAGATCCGCCTTCCGGAGCCTGCCTCCAACCCGAAGAAGCCCATCCGAGTCGATGTACGGGTTCAAACGAGCGACCGCGCCCTTCAACTGAGCGCGTCCGTCGCGCAAAATACGAAGCTCTGACTCAAACCGTCCGGTCTGCACGACACGGACCCAATGCAACAATGCGCTCCGGCGCTCTTCTGCACCTGCAATCGGCTCCAACCGCTTTGCCTGTGGGTTTCTACAATTATGGCGAAACGCTTAATCCAACTGGTAACACCCAGAAGCTTATCCAAGCTGCTATACCGAGCAAGTAGCCAATCCGGCTCCGACGTCAAATCCCAGCGACTACAGCATGTACACGGAGCCCAGTCAAACTCAAAGAAGTAACATCTGTCTGACAGACAGGCCAAGAAGTTTCTGATCCCATCAGCCACTCTGGGCCCCACCAGAGCGGGTGTGACACCAATTCTGGTGCCGTACAACCTCGGGAAGCACAGTCCGCTGGGTTAAGCTCTCCCGGCACATGTCTCCATGTTATATCAATTCCGATATTCTGGATTTGGGAAACCCTGTTTCCAACAAAAACCTCTGGCTGCATGTGGGGCCGCGCGCAACCATGCAAGCGCGACCTGGCTATCCGACCAGGCGAAGATGTCCCGTATCTCGACCGTGGCCGTTAGCTCACGATGCAACGTGATGCAACAATTTAGAGAGAAGGTGAGCTCCACTCAACCTAAGCCAAATAGTCAGCCTAGTCCTGATGGGGGCGACCTTGCTCTTCCCTAACAAAAGCGAGACATTGACCCGGCCATCGGCGTCAACTGTCCGCATATAGACTGACGCGGCGCGCACTCGCTCCGACGCGTCACAAAAAGCTCATGCAGGCTGGCTCGATATTTCCCGGGTGGCAATATTCGACGAGGTAAGGCAATCCGATTGACTTCCTTAATCGATGAAAACAACTCGAGCCAATCATCCAATGGAGAGCCAAACAGCAGGCTCGTCCCACGAGACGCCCAAAGTCCAAAGAATCTCTGAAGAAGACACTTTGCAGAGAATATCACTGGACTGATCCAACCGCTTGGATCAAACATACGAGGCTTATTACGGACAACACCGCGTTCTCTTAGTCCAGACCTTTGGTATTTCCAAGTCCACTTGGAATGTAAATATCGGTTAGCGGCTGGTATTTGCATGCCCAGCACCGCTATCCTGTTGGGATCATCCACATCCTCAAACAGGTGAGGGTTCTGTTGGTGATCCTCCGGGATCCCTTCTAGAACTCTAGGCTCATTGGACAACCACTTACGTAGCTCGTAGCCAGCACCTGTCTTCAATATTTCAATCAATTCATCCCGCAGTAGGAGGGCCTCCTCGAATACTTCGCGGCTCCGGTGCACACGTCATCAACATACAAGTCACGTGACAGCACGGAAGCCCCACGGGGAAAGCGGATCCGTTCCCGCTCTGCCAATTCAAGCAATGATCTGATGGCGATATAGGGACTAGATTTCAAACCATACGTGTTTGTGTTGAGTTCATACACCGTCACAGGATCCTCAGGGCGCTCACGCCAGAGTATCAACTGGAATCGCCTGTCCTCAGGATGTATGACTGTCTGGCGGAACATCATCCGGATGTCCGCACCAAAAACCACTTGATGTCTTCTAAAGTTCAAGATGATGTCAATTATGTCCCTATGCAATTTGGGACCCGACTGCAAACACAGATTCAACGAAACCCCGTTCGAAGTGGGTGCGGACCCATCGAAGACGGTCCTCAATTTGCCTGGTGAGGCCGTCACCACCGCGTGGTGGGGCAAAAAATAATGCGCTCGTATTCAGTTGAGCTCCAATCAACTCGAGCCGGAGACATGTGACCCAAATCCTCGTACTCGCGCATAAATTCAATATATTTATCGCGAAGTACGTAGTCACGCTGCATACGTCGCTCCATGGACAGCAGTCGTTTCTCCGCAAGCGCCCTACTTTGCCCTAGGCTAGGACGAGAGGCAACAAAGGGTAACCTAGTTACAAACCGACTGGAGGGCAACCTCTCCGTGGTCGATCGAAAAAGGGCTTCGCACTCAGCGTGTTCCGGATCCATCCTGGAACTCATAGGTGGCTCCTCCACCTCCCCAAAACCTTTGCATGAGGTCTTGGCCAAGGACATAGTCAGCATGCGACGACCGGTGGCTCCTCCACGGTGCTATTATCAAACACAGGGCCCATCAGGGCGAAACCAAAGATAGTAGACACTGCCATCAGTGAAGACGAACCCAGAGCTTTCTGGGTACCCAACAAACTCCAACCCAATACGTCCGAGCCCAGGAGCAAGTCCACTGGGCCGGGATGAAAGACAAAGGGGTCGGCCAAATCCAGACCCGAAACCAAAGACAACACACCCGGCGGTATGTGGTTCTGCTCTGAGGGGGTGCCAACTTCCGCAATGGTATCCATTACCACAGCCGAAGTCGTGATCCTCATTGTGGAGGACTTCAGCGAAGAAAAGGTGACAAGTGTCTGGCCCGTCAGACACTTCACTTGTATGCCACCAACTCCAAGAAGTGGCACAGGCGAGTCTTCCACGACTAAACCTAACGCTGGCGTGCCACTCGAGTGGTAACCAAACTGCTTTGAGCCCCTGAGTCCAACAGAGCTCTCAAATTAATGGCTTCCCCCCACGACCCCCATACGCGGACCACCGCGGTAGGGAGCAGAACCGTCCGCGGCTCTGTCCCAGCAAGGGAGCAAGCGAGTTACGGGCTCCCCACTCTCTCCAAACCAGGGGCGCGCCACTGACCCGGATAATATGGCGGGCGAGTGCACATCCCCATCTGAGGGGGGGGATAACCCGCGGCCCGGCCATACATATGGTACGGCGGGTGGTACTCCAGCCGTGGGTACTCGTGCAGCGGCGGAGAAAACCGCTGCGGCTGCATGTGTTGGGTATTGGTAACCCGCGTGGAGGGGGGTGTCCCCACTCTCACGACGTCCGATCCTAGGGCCCCCGCCCATGGGGGTCCCTATCCGGGGACCTGGCCAGCCACATACTTCCGCCATGACCTTTGGGGCGCGTGGTCCCGGTCCGCCAAGACCCGCGCAGGTACCCGACCCCCCTCCCGAGGGGGGGTGCGACGAGCGACGCCGCGTCCTCCGTCCGATGGTGGAGGGCTTCGCGCAGGAGCGCCCCCGCCCATAGGGGACCCCTGCCTCAACAACCGGGGGCCATCCCCGTTCCGGTTCATGCAGAGCATCATGACAATGGTGCAGCCCACGGCATGCACTGCATGGTAGCATTGGCCCTGGGACAGTCCCACGTGTACATAGCTGACTGCCCAAACAGTAAAAGCAAAGTTCATGCCGCTTTGCCATGCGGCGCCTATCTTGTACTGGCAGTCTCTGCCAGTCCCTGCATTGCATCAGGCTGTGGCCCATCCGGCCACATTGCAGGCAGTCCGCGTCCCTCGCGACTGCTGCCGTGTGTGTGCAACCCGCACACCAGCTCCACGCGGTGGCGGTTTGCCGTCCCCTGTTGGGGCTTACCCTCTCCATGAGGGTTCCAAAGGCCTACGTTCAGGCGCTCTGGATGGCGCTGAGTCCGTCATGGTATTCTCAGCAGCCCGTGCCTCAAACTCCAAAAACTTCACCAAGTCAGTGAATGTTGGTAGGGTGGTGCTATCCCGCTCCGCATTTTCGCGCTCAAACCGCGAGCGGATGTCATTGGGCAATTTGGCCAATACAATGTGCACCAACAAAAAGGACCATTGGTCCACCGGCAGCCCCAGTGTGCGGAGCGCGTTACAGGCCACTGTAACGGGCGTGAGCAACTGCAGGCGCAACTGTGCCCTGTTGGCCACCTTGGGCAGGGCCATCAACTGTGCGGCGTGCGCATCCGCTAACAAACGTAAGTTTTGGTAGCGGGAGTTCAATAACTCCCAGGCCGTGTCGTACTGGTCGTCCTCCACCCGGAGGTGCTGGATGAGCGTCCGCGCTTCATCCTCAAGAGTGGAGAGGAGGTAGGCCATCTTCTGGGCCTTCGACAAATCCTGTCGTGCTACGACCAGGGACTCAAACATATTTTTGTAGGCTACCCACTCCTCCATCCTACCCCCCAAGTGGGACAGCTGAAGGGTGGGGAGCCGACCAGTAACCGCTGGTCCTTCCTGTCTAACAGGTGTGCGAGGGGCTGGTCCGCCAGCCTGTCTCGCCCTTATTGCGGTCGCCGCCTCCGCGATACTCATCGTGCAGACTCAGGATCTGGTCCATGTCCGCCATGTGACCTGCGTAGGCCTCCGGGGTAAGATCGGCTTCGGTAAGCGCCGCCATGGCCGCTTCCCGCGCTAATCAATCGTGAGTGGAGGCTGATCCGCTCTTAGCAGTATGGCGCCCTCCCTGTCCTTCCGGAGACAGGAGTCACATCCGGCCGTCACAAACCATCCACTCAATTCGTTGGCGAGTATCGCCTTAGCATTGGAGACCTTCGCCATCGCGTCAAAGTCACAAACAAAAAATAACAAAAAGGTAAATAAAAAACAACAAAATCAAACAACTACACATTAAGAACCGCGGTAGGGTATGAGAATGGCACAAACCCGGAACGCTTACGGTACAAACCGCAAACAAATACAAAAAAGGTTACAAATATTCTTATACAAACAAACTAAGAAAAATCTAATAATTTTTACAAACAATTAATTATTTTTTACAAACGAACAAATAGAGGGTAGATAAACTACGCTCTGCTACAAGAAAATGTGCAGAACAACTACGCTCTGCTACCAGAAGATGTGCGCAGAGATTCCGGGCAGACGAAAGGGCGGGAGGGTTCGGTACCGGAACTTCTGGAAAAAACCACCGGTAAAAATAGAGAATTACCGGGTAAAAAACCTCGACCCGACACTACGTCTGTCCGACTAGAACCTAACCTAACCTATACGCAGTCTGCTACCATCCTGTAGTTTACAACGGGAACTTCACAGAGACCCTATACTATTAAACCTAACTTAACAGCTACAACCACCCACAAACCCAAGGGTCACTACTACCAAAACTTAATCTTCTTTAATCTTCTGGATCCAACTTCGAGTGTCTTCGGAAGAGGAGGGGGTTGTTCCCTAAATCACCCAACCTACCCCATGAGATCTCAATCCCCAGAAAAAATACCTGATCCGTCTAGCAGTTCCACTCGGCAACGAAAAGATTCTTCGGCGTCCCCAAGGCAGCCACGTTTCGCATCTCACAAGAAACCAGTCAAAGTAAAAGGTTTCACAAAACACAAATGTTCAATAGTGTTATTTAACAAACAGGGAAATTCACAAATATAACTTTCAAACTAGTTAACAAGCAAAAGACGCGAGACCTCTCCGCGTATTAAAATCAAACCGATATGTCAGGACAAATGGCGGCCGGTCCGCCACATGCCATTCCACGCGAAGCAATTTCATGCGGCGCGGCCTCCCCCGCGCGATGTCCAAAACAATACTGAATTCAATAATGGTCGCTCGCGACCGCCGAGCGCACCGGCCGAGCGGGCGACGACGCTACTAATAATGAAACTTACCGCACGCGCGCTAGAATATTACGGCGGCGAACGGACAAAACAACATAAGATTTTTCATTACCAAACAACGTCCATTGATGTCACTACACAAATTGTCACAGCACTGTGACCCCTGTTGGAAAAATCAATAATAGTCATGGCCGTGATACTATGACAAAACTAATCATACGTAGCCGCTTATGACATTCTTTAAAGTAATTTTCTATTTCCTTAAAATTTCTTTCCCCCAGACTACTTTATTATTGACGTCAATAAATTTGGATTTTTTGAGTATAGTAGTGCCCACGGGAACCATTGGTTTTTCCGGGATAATACCGAAAGTAGACTACTATATGTGCTATTGACGTCAATAGAATCACTTGATCTGACCATAGGAGCTCTGTAAGTGGTTTTAAAAGAAACATTGTCATCGAAATTACCGTCCGAGTATTTTGGAAAAGTGATCTGAGTAACATAAGCATCGGGCTCATTTAATTTATATTACAGTCCACATTGGTAACCGTGTCACAGGTACCGAAGTAGCCACGCGGTAATTTAACCATCGGGCCGAAGCCATTTATAATACTAGTATTGTACCGAAATCGCCCATATTTGAAATTGAATTGTCAAGATACTATATGTCCAATCGTGCTCTAAAAGCACCCATAAGTTCAGGACCTTAATAATTTCATGTATGGTTAATGAGTAACGTTTGTATGGACACACTTTTATGGGACACCAGAAGTCATCCTTTGGACTTTATTTTTGGGCTTTTCATGTACGTGTCCTTCGCGCATATGGCTTTTGCGCATGTGTCCATAACGCGCAAATGGCATTGGGCTTTCTGCGCATGTCCATTCGCGCATATGGCTTTTTGCGCATGTGCCGATACCCCCAAATGGCATTAGCGTGTCCATATGCACAAATGTCCTTTTTCTGATGTATCGTGACCGGCCGTGATCAGCGCAAGTGTACTGGAGCCATTTGTTAATTCCACTTTATTTCGTACGAGTTTCCTGAGGATTAAAAAGCAAAAAGTACATTGGATATCACCATGATTCTTGTTTATTTTGATAGGGATTTACAAAATTGCTCTTCGCCATTTAAAACACCCCAACTATTAGATTGCTCTCCGGTTATGGGTGCTGCTTAATAAAATCTCAACCTAAGTTTTCCATCCGCAAGAGGTAAGCAGTGGCCTTGGCCTGTGGTGTGGCCCTAGAATAGCACCAGCCCGTCTCTTCCCGTGGGTGTCGTAAGAGGCGACTAAGGGATCTAAAACACCGGAGGATGGGCAGCAGCATCTTTCCGCGTACTATGACATCACACTGCGATCGCCAACCCGCCTGCCAAGCGTGGCGATTACGGCAAAACCCCCTATGGTTGATACACCCACAACACGGCCCTAGTCCCCGGCGGCCCCGCTATCCCGGACTCTGGTAGCGGTCACGGTAACGGCGGGGCAGGGGGTGCTAAGAATCCCCGGCAGATGCCAGGCTACCAACCCCGACGACCCTTGGCCCTGGCAACTTACAACACGTGCACACTGCGGACCGACGAGAAACTCGCCGAACTGGAGGAAGAATTGAGCAGGTTACGATGGGATATTGTAGGATTATGTGAAGTCCGAAGAGAGGGGAGGACACCATGATCCTCAAATCCGGAAACCTGCTCTATTTCCGGGAGGAGCGACCAACTGTCCCAGGGTGGTGTCGGGTTTATCGTCCACAGGTCCCTCGTCAACAACGTGGTCCAGGTCGAGAGTGTTTCGGCGAGGGTAGCGTACCTTGTACTCAGAATCACCAAACGGTATTCGTTGAAGGTCATACAAGTATACGCACCGCCCTCATATCGCTCCGACGACGAGGTAGAGACTATGTATGAGGATATTTCTAGAGCCATACATAGCTCCCAGGCCCACTATACCGTTGTGATGGGGGACTTTAACGCGAAACTGGGCAAACGAAGCGATGATGAGCTGAGAGTGGGGAATTTTGGATATGGAACGAGGAATGCACGTGGTCATCTGCTGGCCGGCTTTATGGAGAAGGAGGGCCTCTTTATGATGAACTCCTTCTTCAAAAAGCCAAAACAGAGAAAGTGGACATGCTTGCATCCTAATGGCGTTACAAAAAATGAGATTGACTTCATCTTGTCGACGAAGAGGCACATATTCAATGATGTCTCTGTGATCAATGCCGTAAAAACAGGAAGCGATCACCGATTGGTAAGAGGCATATTGAATCTTAGAATAAAACTCGAAAGGTGTCGACTGATGAAGTCTACGCTCCGACCAGCGCCTATCCAGCTCCAAAACCCCGAGAGCTTTCAGCTCGAGTTGCAGAATCGCTTCGAATGCCTGGGAGACTGCGAAAATCTGGACGATTATAATGACAGGTTTGTGCAAAATTGTCCAAACAGCTGGGTCTAAGGCCTTCAAAACCCGCTGTTCAAAAGGAACCAAAAGATCTCGGACCTCACCAACAAACTCATGGAAGAAAGACGAAACTTGGTTCTGCAGTCCTCTGACGATGCTGCTCAGTATCGACGTCTAAACAGACAGATCTCCAAGTCCCTAACGCGTGATTTACGCCAATTCAATACTGACCGTATTGAAGAGGCGATTAAGCGAAATAAGGGCTCAAAAGTGTTTGCAAGGGATCTGTCTGTTGGTCAAAGCCAACTGACCAAGCTGAAGACTGAGGATGGCAGAATCATTTCGTCGAAGCCAGAAGCTGTTGGAAGAGGTTGAGAAGTTCTACGGACAATTATACACCAGCGTACGCGCTCCTGTCAGTAATATGGCCAAAGATCCAAGAGCCAGATTGACCCGACACTACACCGAAGATATCCCGGACGTCAGCCTATACGAGATTAGAATGGCTCTCAAACAGTTAAAAAACAATAAGGCACCGGGTGATGATGAAAATCACGGCTGAGCTTCTGAAAGCAGGTGGAACACCGGTATTAAAAGCTCTTCAGAAGCTATTCGATTCCGTCATACTCGAGGGACAAACGCCTACGGCATGGCACAGAAGTGTGGTGGTACTTTTCTTCAAAAAAGGCGACAAAACCTTATTGAAGAATTATAGGCCTATCTCACTTCTGAGCCATGTCTACAAACTGTTTTCGAGAGTCATTACGAATCGTCTCGCTCGCAGGTTCGACGACTTCCAGCCTCCCGAACAAGCCGGTTTCCGAAAAGGCTTTAGTACCGTAGACCACTTACATACGCTGCGGCAGATTATACAGAAGACTGAGGAGTATAATCAGCCCTTATGCTTGGCGTTTGTGGACTACGAGAAAGCCTTCGATTCGATCGAGACCTGGGCTGTGCTACAGTCTCTCCAACGGTGCCAAATTGACTATCGATATATCGAAGCGCTGAAGTGTTTGTACGAAAACGCCACCATGTCGGTCCGTCTCCAGGATCAAGGCTCGAAACCTATCCAGTTGAAGCGAGGGGTGAGACAGGGAGACGTTGATATCTCCGAAACTGTTCACCGCCGCCCTGGAAGATGTCTTCAAGCTTCTGGACTGGAGCGGACTCGGTATCAATATCAACGGCGAGTACCTCACTCACCTTCGATTCGCTGACGATATCGTAGTCATGGCTGAGACCTTGGAAGACCTAGGCACAATGCTCGATGGCCTCTGTAGAGCCTCTCAACAAGTGGGTCTAAAAATGAACATGGATAAGACGAAAATCATGTCTAATATCCGTGTCGCACCCACTCCTCTAAAGGTTGGAGACTCTACACTCGAAGTTGTTGACAATTACGTATACCTGGGACAAACAGTTCAGTTAGGTAAGTCCAACTTCGAGAAAGAGGTCAACCGTCGAATCCAACTCGGCTGGGCAGCGTTCGGGAAGCTTCGCGATATCTTCTCGTCCAAAATACCGCAGTGTCTCAAGACTAAGGTCTTTGACCAGTGTGTGTTGCCAGTGATGACATACGGAACACAGACGTGGTCGCTTACTATGGGCCTCATAAGAAGGCTCAAGGTCACCCAAAGGGCGATGGAGCGCGCTATGCTCGGAGTTTCCCTGCGTGATCGAATCAGAAATGAGGAGATCCGTAGGAGAACTAAAGTAACCGATATAGCCCGCAGAATCGCCAAACTTAAGTGGCAGTGGGCGGGGCACATAGCTCGCAGAACAGATAGCCGTTGGGGCAGAAAAGTTCTCGAGTGGCGACCACGAACCGGAAAACGTAGTGTTGGCAGGCCTCCCACTCGGTGGACCGACGACCTGGTGAAGGTCGCGGGTTGCCGCATGGATGCGGGCAGCGCAGGACCGGTCGTTGTGGGAAATCCTTGGGGAGGCCTTTGTCCAGCAGTGGACGTCTTTCGGCTGAGAGAGAGAAGCAGTATGCTCGTTGGTTATCAACACAGAAACGAAACCGCTGAAGAAAAAAACAGAGTCAGCAGTGCAGAGAGGTTTGCGTAAGCTGAAAAATGGGGTAGAATTTCCAAAATTCTTTTCTTAGTGCTCAGAAAAGAATTTTGGAAATTCTACCCCTTTTTTCAACTATAAAATCTATCTTTCTTTTATTTATGTAGGTAATTCAACTGTTTCTCGAGAGCTGATTGCTGCTTTTCTACGTAACCACAAAATACTTATACCTCCGATAAGATTGGAACACATCCCGGTTTTAAGGTGAACGCCATGTGAATGCATAGTGCTGAACTCAGAATACAGGTGCTGAACATAGAGCAACACGAACTTCCATTCCGCGCGCTGAAGTCATAGAGCAACACGGCCGCGCGCGGAAGTCCTTGTTGCTCGAAGGCTGAAGTCCTTGTTGCTCTAAAAAAATATTTCTGTGTTGTTGTTCAAAAGTGCTGAACCACGAAGGCAGCATAACCTGTTATCAGAGAGTTTTTGTTGACTTTTTCTTCATCTCAAAGTGACAACGTCGCCGAAAACAAGCGAAACTCGTTGTCAATGAACTGATGTGATTGTGAAATAATTTATTTGTGTTTGGTATGAATTGTTATTTTTTGCTATATCATGGTAGGTCGGCGTTTGCAAATACATAGCAAATGTTATTTTTCAATTTTTTATGGTAAGTCAGCACTTTGTCTATGTAGTAGTGAATGCTTGCTTGGTGTTGGACTAGCCTCTGTCTATCTCAGTACCGATCTAACATGCTGCTGGTAAACTATTATACTAACGTCTGTGTTAGTTGATTGTGGTTTTAGCGAAAGCTTGGAATTTGATAATACAGACTTGAGATATTTGACAGCATTAGAGCAAGTAATGAATTAAGATTTATTTTGTTTAATAATACCAAGCAAAGGGTATAAACGAGAACCTCACACGGATTGCTAAGATAGCGCTTGCCCTCTGTTTCGTCTGCATAAATTATCTATAATGATTCTTTCTATTCTATTCTATACTGAAACCTCACTTTTTCTGTGCATCGCTCAGGTCAGTAGCGTTTGTCAAGCTCAGGCAAATTGATGCAACGGAATGACTTAGTTTTGGCATCCACACCAATAAAATGAAACCCTTGTAGGATCTCTCCGTTGTCCGCCTGTCATAACTAATTTGCTCTAAAACTACTGAATCGATAAGTGTTGAAATTTAGTACATCCAAACAAGTGTGGTGTTTATTTGACCTTTATTGCACATACCTTTGTTACCCGGCATAATATAGTCACAGAATTAATATAAGTTGATATAGTTTAGGAATTATGGTGGGATAAAGAAACTCACGTACATAAACCTGAAAAAAACATAACACTCCTTTTTAGGCAGTCGTGTAAAAAGTTCTGCTATAAGGATAGACCCCTTCCTCATTGTCGACCATATACTTCACCGTGCCTGAATTACCGAGTCTAGTAGATATCGAAAAGGACCGGGTCTCTAAACGTAAATAATATAATTCTCTCTTCTTCAGGTTATTTTATCTAATGGTGCTCATTAACGGCTACACTATATCTAAAAATGACGCGAATGAAGACACGACCAGGGACTTTGTGGACCGGCTGCGGGAGGAGGAGGACGGGCGACAGCGGCGGCCGCGGCGGCCCCCCCGCGCGCCGCACCCCCCCGCGCCCGCCATCGGCCCGGCCCTCGGCCTCGCCGCTCCCGAGGCCTCCAGGCTTCCGATTCGGAGGATCTTCCACAAGAGCAACAACAAACAAGCGAGATGCAGACGCAAACATTCCAGACGACTTCGATTTGAGAAGCAAACTACGCCTGCCTTGAGTGACGGTTTTGGTGAAGACGCAATGAGCCGGAACGAGAAGAGCAAGAGGGAAGCTTCAACAGTATTAGGCGATTTGTTTAAGAACCCCAAAGACTTTTTCTCTAAAACGAAAAACAATCAGATAAAATATTTTAACATGTCCAGCTCAGTTCCGACGTCAAAGTTGACACCAACGTCGACTTCGAAGGTAACGAATGCGACGTCGAGTGAGAAAACGACAGTCAGGACTACTTTCGAGAAACCGATATTCGATATTCCAATAACGGCCACTAAACGTGCTTTGTCGTTCACTCAGGTGAGTAAAAAGCCCATTAAGCCGAGTTCGAAGACGACTTCAAAGTCATCCACAACGGAGTGGGTGGGCTCGGCGCAGTTAGAGGCGCTTCTGGACAACATCAAATCGCGCGCGCTGCAGATCATCGTGGACCAAAACCCGAAACTGTCCAGTGTCGTCACGACCGCCGCCAATGCAGTCGGCTATGAGATGGACCCAAGCCTCCACCACCTCGAAGGAAGTACGCCGAGAACCCACTCGAAAGAGGAAATTCGAAACGCTACAATTTCAAAACCCACGCACTCCACTGAATGCACTACAAAGCATAATATTATCAAGCGATATACTTCCGAAGATGTTATGACTGTAGCTCAAACAGTGGAAGATCGCCTGCAACAAGAAATTAAAAGTGTTTATAAAAAACTGAAAAATAAAGTGTGTCATTATACTCAAAGTAAAATATGCAACAAACCGAAAACAAAATGCAACGAGACTTGCTCATTCCAACCGGATTCTAAGAAAATGACATCCACTAAAACACCACTGAATACATTACCATACCATGATAAAAGAACGTCTTATCTCAGCACAAAAAAACCTCATAAAAAGAAACATGATCATAAAAAACAAAGTGCTAAAAGCCATCCGGAAACTCATACAGAACCTACTGTTCCTATGATACCTGTATCCACCCCAATCCCAAATCCTACGGCATCCAACATTCCCACAATATCAAAAATTTTGAAAGAAAAGACAACTAAAAAAAGACTTCACAGGCATTTTAAATCCCCTAATACAGAAGCAACAATATTGAATAACAATAGTCGTTTGCAGAGACTGCAACATCGCCTGCGACATCGCGCAGCCAAATCCCCGAAATTTAGCAAGAAGAAGAAGCTTAAATTGAAAACAATGTCGAGTCCCTTGACGAGTACCACTGTCGCAAACTTTAGCGCCGATGACGTCACACTTCTAGGCTTGCTCGAGCAGATATTGGTCAAAACCCACGAAGACAATGCGATGAGAATACTCACAACTCCTTACATTTTACACCCTCAGGCGTATTTAGACAGACTTTCAAAAAGAAATATTGAAACGTTGTCGGACTTGAAGCTGAAGGAGCAAGTGCACGACTACAACGAGCTATTGCCAGCGATGGACTACTACTCTTTTGATAAAACACAAGACGAAGATTCGACAACAACTTTGTTTTTAGATTCGCAGACTGTTAATTTAGATAGCATTAGTGAGAAAATATCGTACAACGATTACGTGAACGGATACAAATACTACTTAAAGTACCAAAAGGAGATGGATCTAGATGACGAGAAGTTTTCCCCTATGGTGCGGTACCAAGCACACAAACATCACAAGGTCGACGACATCGGGAAGTTCATCCTGCGCAAGCTGCCGCAAGTGCGCGTCGAACGGAACATTCTCGACGAAATCGATATTGAGGATTTAGATGTCTCTACTAAAAGCGATGAGTCCTGGTTCAGGAAGCACTTCTATTTATTTTTGGATAGCACCCCGAGAAAGTTTCATACATCGGAAACAGTGACTTTGAAGTCAGGACAGACGAAGTCGTCTCAGATTGAGAGCCCGGACGCGCACCTGCTCAAGGCGCCGGCGCGCCGCCCGCTGGCGCGCGAGCCGGGCCAGCCCGCGCCGGGCGCTGGCGTCAACCTCGATCAGCTCGCGTGGAACTTAGAAAACTACAAAAATTCAATCTTGACCTCTTCTTCTTCTCCCATAGGTGAGTGGAATCGTTTTCAATTTTAGCATAGACTGGCAAAAGCCCATAACTTCGTACACGTGTAATTTACTATCATCAATACAAATATAATAAAATCGTAACCGACCGCTTTCTGTATTAGTCTGTGCATAGAAAATATATTAGAGAAAAACTAATTGTGTTTTCTACGTAATAGAATTTTTGTCTGTTAGTCTGTGCGTTTGTGGTCGCAAATCTCCGGAACTACTGGACGAATTTAAATAAAACATTTTGTTGTAGAGGCTTTTGCCCGCGTCTTCGCCCGCGTGGATTTCCAACGGTAGCAGTGCTTTTTCCAGGGATGAAACGTAGCCGCGCCCCGCTGCTCCCCTTGGAATTTCGGAATAAAAAGTACCCTATGTGCTATTCCCGTTATTTTTCTACCCGTATACCAAATTCCGTCGAAATCGGTACAGTAGATTTTTCGTGATTGAGTAACAACATCGTCACAAACTCATATCCAAATACAGGGTGTCTCTCGGAAAAGTAAGGATTCTAAAATTTAATATTTTATAAACCCTTGGAAATGGACGCGGTGGGGTGTACGTAGCAGATTCACCGTTCCTGCGGATTGTTCAATGTCGCAGTGGTCAGGCGCAGACCGTGTGTATACTATCGAGGCGTTTTTCGAGGGCGGAAGATCGTATGGTACGGCTCGGCGCCAGTTTTGTTTAAATTACAACATCAGGAGTTTGACTAAGTATAATAGGTACAGAGGTTGCGTTGTACAGGTTCAGCCATAAACCAGCCGCGGCCGGGTCTGAGGAGGATTTCAAGATCAAAAGAAGCAATAAGCGAAGTTGACGTTAGCGTTCGTCGTCGCAATCCACGTCTGTCGATACGCAAAAGAGCCTTAAACCTTACTAAATCAACGTATCGACAAATGATAACAAGTTATCCAGCTTGATGGATATCTTGCCTACAGTTTACGGACGTAGTTTTAGCAGGATGGAGTCACCACCCACGCTGCTACAACCACCATGGACCAGCTTCGAGAGTATTTTTCCTCGAAAATTGATATCCCGCTTTGGTAACATAAAGTCAATTATTTTTATTTAAATAGGATTAAAAATAGCACTTTATAATCGTCAAATTCTTGTTTTTTAGTTAGTTGACGTCATAAAATTACTTAGAGCTACGGTTACCATCGCCTCCAAAGCGCAAGTGGAGAAGAGGCGGCGGGCGCAACAAACTCCTCTGCTGCATTTTCTCCAAAGACGTCAGTTTACAACATATGTCTTACAATTAAATGACTTATGATAAGTAGCAAATATAATGAATTTAAAAGGAAAATTATCACTGTTACATAATCCTTACACGTTAACGAGTAATAGACGATAAACCTGGATAATCGATTTTAGTATGAAAAATGTTCGTAGGAAAAGTTTTCATTGAATATGATGGTATTATAAGGTTAAGGTCATTAGTTATATCAAACTGGGAGTAAATATAAATTCATGTGTCTGCATTTGTACATGTTAGGTACCTTCGGAACCCTACATTGCGCATGGCCCGACATGCAATGACATATTATTTTCAAATACAGTAAAAATATTTTTGATAAACAATTAGGTTTTGAAATTAAATAAAAAAAAATCAATTTAAAAATTCTTACTCTGCCGAGAGACACCCTGTAGAAGAATTACCTTGTTAAGTTATTATAATAACTTAAAACTAAGAGACACTAGTTTATTAATCTGTGGTCACACTGTGTGTCGGCAACGTGTGGCGTGCTGATTCAGCAGATAGCCGTCCACGGAACCTCCAGATTCCTTGCGACTAAAAGTCACCTCCAAACTCCTTGCGACTAAAAGTCACCTCCGGAGTCCTTGCAGCTAGAAGTCACCTCCATACTCCTTGCGACTAGAAGTCACCTCCGGAGTCCCTGTAGCTAGAAGTCACCTCCAGACTCCTTGCGACTAGAAGTCACCTCCGGAGTCCCTGCAGCTAGAAGTAACCTCCAGACTCCTTGCTTCTAGAAGTCACCTCCAGACTCCCTGCGACTAGAAGTCACCTCCAGACTCCTTGCGACTAGAAGTCGCCTCCGGAGTCCCTGCAGCTAGAAGTCACCTCCAGACCCCTTGCGACTAGAAGTCACCTCCGGAGTCCCTGCAGCTAGAAGTCACTTCCAGACTCCTTGCGACTAGAAGTCACCTCAGGAGTTCCTGCGACTAGAAGTCACCTCCAGACCCCCTGCGGTAGGCGTCACCTCCGGAATCCCAGCAGCTAGAAGTCACCTCGAGACTCCTTGTGGCTAGAAGTTCTCACCACAAAGGAGTTGAAGTTCACTTTATGGCGAGATGAAATTGAAACCATTCTACCTGAAAAGTTTTGTTGGACTTTTTCGCTTCACTCCTCGCGAGGGGTGGAGCGGGCGGCGAGGCGCGGCACATCAAGCACACGGCTGCATAGCAGGCGGTGACTCGAAACTGACGATGGATGCATTTTGAGACCCCTGACGTGTGTTAATGTTGGAGGTCACGGCATCAATGTTGGATACATCGATATGAAATTTAGCTTTTTTTTATAAATAGTATAATATAATAAACTTTTTTTAATCATTATTAGTTTAAAGGAGGTTTGTCACACAGCACAGTAATAAACATTTTATTTACAGATAAAAAAGTAATGGATGAGATTGAATACAATTCAGTAGAACCAGCCGCAAATGGTTTCATAATAAAAGTGATCGACATACTGCTTCGGAACAAGGAAGGTCACGCGCCTAAAAAAAGAAGAGAAAAGACGATATACGACAGCCAAATTGAAAGGCTAAAGAGGAAAGCGCAGTCAAGTAATGACAGGGAAATCGATTTGAGATCTACGACTCCAATGAAATCCGCTATTAGTCCTAATAATGAACATAAAAACAAAATGAGCAAACTGGGTGTAGTACAAATGGTTGCACAGCCCACAACGGTCGTCAAAATCCAAGGCAAAAAGGAAAATAGATTCAAAAACTTTATGAAAAAATTTCAATTTAGAAAGAAACAAGACAAAAAACAAAAGAAAGCAAAACAAAAAGGGAGAAGGAAGCGAAGGTTCGTGCCTTTTAAGAAGTTAAAGGAAATGTTGTTAGGTGCGGCGCCCAAAAGGAAGTTGATAGATACGATAGATACACAAACACCTGTGAGTGACTTAGACATGATGACGTCAGAGATATATGCATTCAGGACGATTAAATTCGACCGCATACCTAAAATTGAAGAAATGCGTAAAGAAATAGCTAACATCTCTAACCATTTCTTATTAGACCTGAATTATACAAAATCTGTTACTAAGACTTCTCCCATAGCAGGCAGCGAAGATGTCTCAATCGATGACCTTCAAGGAACCAACAATTACAATACCGGAGATAGTACTGACATTGACCTCGACAACATCAATAATATTGGTAATGATATTGATTTCAAAATAGATAATAAGCTAAAGAAAATGACTGTTTCACAACTTGAAAATTATCTGTTTAATAAAGGTCCTTCAACAGAAGGACTGTTAGATAGTATTTCGAAAGGTTTTACACAACAAAATTCTATAAAAGACACCATATCAGAAGAACTGTTAGATAGTATATATACTAAAGACATCTCAACGCAACGTTTTATACCACAAAGACTGCTAAACAGTAATTCTATGAAAACAACCTCAACAGAAGAATTGTTAGATAGCAATTTTGTGAAAGGTTTTACATCACAAGGCTTTCAAAAAAGTAAGTATTTTTTGCATATCCATTTTTGTCTTTTATTCGTTCCTAGTGTAAAAATTGGTAACATTGCTTCATTAGCAGAGTAGGTATAGGTAGTAGGTATGGTAGTAGGTATGGTAGTAGGGTAATTTAGCCGATTTGCCAGCTTTTACCAAATAACAACAAAACGAAACTCATCCAAGTAAAAATTCACTGATGCCGCATAGATTTTAATGACGTCTATGCATAGAGCAACACGGACTCCTACGGAGGGAGAACGCATAGCGACATCTTCCCATTCAAATCTTTCTGGCATTTTTTGCGCGGGGAGAGAAATTCACGCAAGCGCTGTTCGGTACACACATGTATAATGAAAATCTGTAATTACGACACCACACATAAAATATAAATCAATACATTGAGAAATCTGTCACCACCCGTCAGGTTTTTATGTACGAACTAGCTGTTGCCCGCGGCTTCGCCCGCGTGAGTTTCGCTTAGATGAAAAATCTTTTTGTGTTCCAAACTGTTTCTGATGTTACGGATCTTCGATTTTTATACATCTACAGAAAATGCTAGTTTGCTAAAGAAAGTTTTGCTAAAGCGCCATTTCCATATATGTTATAGTGTAGCTGGTCTCTTGAAGCTTTTCATCAGATGTTCCAGATCTTCAATTTTTATACGTCAGCAGAAAGTGCTCATTAGGTTGAACGACTTTATTTAATTTTTTTTATTTTACTGCCCGACAAAAGCAAAGTCGGCTAGTCTAGACATGGAGACTGGCCGATTATATTTACGAGTAAATAATAAATAAAGTCAGAGTTGCAAAGTTATCACGTTTATTAGTTAACTACACAAAGACAAGAAAGGAATGCTTTTAAAATTCAAATTTAATCTGTCTATCTAATCTTCTTCTTCTCTCAGCCGAAAGACGTCCACTGCTGGACAAAGGCCTCCCCCAAGGATTTCATCCATGGAGTGTTTTTTGTAATTTTGTCTGAGTGTCCCTGTCTTGTTCATTCTGGAAATTAGAAGCCTTGTCTGACTGATCTGACTTGGCTTTTTGGCATCCCAGGTTTGCTTGTTGTTGCACAAGTTTTTCCAGACACACATCTCTTAGTAGGTATTTTTGGGAAAGCTGTAAAAAAGTAAGAAAATACACATTAAACATACAATAATATATATCTATCGCAGTTTATCGATACACGACTACAACACACTGTCAACTTATATTAATTCTGTGACACTGTGTAAACGACTGATAATTATGTGATAAAAATTTACTTACTAGAGAAATGTAACACCATCTTTTTAAATTAGATGTCCCAGACCTCTTTTTGCAGCACAAAACTGAACAATTCGGAATTTTTAAGGTTCCGTACCTCAAAAGGCAAAAACGGAACCCTTATAAGATCACTTTGTTTTCCGTCTGTCTGTTAAACATTTTTTCTCAGGAACGGTTAAAGGTATCAAGCTGAAGTTAATATCGAATACTCGGATCCACGGTCTCTTTCAGCAAAAAAATAATCAAAATTATATGTCAACGCGATCAAGAGATATTACCGTAAATGTTGCGAATTTTCGCATATTTCGCGATTTCAGGCAGCAATCAAAAATGGGGTACTTCCCGTTGACCTAAAATTATGAAATTTGGCAAAAAGCAAGGTTTAACAGTACTTATACAGGAATAAATCTGAAAATTGTAAATATGTTGAAAGTCTTAAACTTATTTTTGCGCTGGATTCAGTATGATTCTTAGGAATCGAACTGCAGAGTTAAGTTTGTTTTTTGAAACTAAAAAAAAATGCGTTTATTATCAAAATATGCTACAACAGAAGTATTAGACGTTGGTTCCCAAACAGGAAAACCCTGTATCTTGGGACCCTGGCTGGAGCACTGTTAATCTATACATTTTTGCACATTTGTTACAAAAAATATATAAAATATAAATATTTAATATCCTTATTATATTACACTCATTTCCATTACAAATTATTTATACTTGCAACATATTTATATTACAATAGTTGGTCCTTTAGTTAGAGCTATAATGTGAGATGCTTTGCATGTACGGAACCCTCGGTGCGCGAATTTGACTCGCACTTGGTCGGTTTTTAGTATTGCGGCCCAAGTGTCATTCACACTGACTGATGGATTCTGTCTAGCGAGAAGTCCACCTGGACCTAAGCTTTGCCAGAGGGGAAGACATCTATGGCGCCTCCCTTCCGGGCCGCGCGCGGAAGTCCTTGTTGCTCGAAGCGTATGCCTACTCAAGTTTAGCCGGTTTGCGGCTATTTAAGGAAAGTGTATTCAGAGCGTTATTTTTTATATCGTTTTACTATAATGAAACAATCTTCCTGAAATTTCGCACACATAGTTAGATTAGAAGTACTGAGAAGGACATAGGGAACCTTTCATCCCGGGAAAAAGCACCGTTGCCGTGGAAAATTCACGGGGGCGAAGCCGCGGCCAAAAGTTTATAAATAGTACCTACTTTTAAGTCATATACTAGGTTATTTGACGTCAAAATTTACAGTATAATAAAATTTACTTATTATTTATAATACTATATATATTTATATACTAAAGTAAATTTTATTATATAAATTTCCTTACTACTGCGGCGCAGCAACCCGAAGTGTCAGCTCTGAGGCTCCGTAGGTCTTTCAGAACCTGATCGCACCGGCAGCAGCGGCTCAAGGCAGCCAGACCCCGGTGGCTCGGACATTGGAGAGAATAGGAGAGGGACTACTGTCGCGGCAACAGTTGGCTGACCATCGGCGTATCCTTGTATCTCTGATATACGACCTCACTATTTTTTTCTTTGCTATCAATATGGACTGTACAACCACCACTGACGCGTGCCACACCAGCCCACAGGAACATACACGGCTATCCAAATGAAAACACTGGTTATTTTCTCTTTTTATTTTTCTTCACTTAGCACTAATAGATTCACAACGACGTATAGCGAAATAGGCCGTACACCAGTTGGGCGCCATAGGTACCGCTGTAGCGATGTAATGATAGTATGTCATTTTTTTTTAAATATTTTGATTAATCTACCTATTTTGTTATTTCATGATTTTAAGTTTTATAATAGTAGTCTGTTAATTTTTTTGGAAAAAATAATTATTTTATCATATTTTTGTGATGTTTAAATCACATTGACCAGTGATCAATGCAGCCAGCGGATCTTTATTATTTTAAAAATATATTTGAAGAAATTGCTCTGAATACGAAACTTCTTCATTGGCCGAAAACCGACTAAACACCCTATTCAATTCATTAAATTCATAATACCAGTCTCTTTATTTCTATTTCTATAACATACATTGTACTAGTGACAAACTGTCGAATAGATACCTTACAGAAACAATAGATACCTTATACAATAATAGAGAAAGTTCCAGCACGTCACGCGTCACCCCAAAAAAGGGTTCCCAAAAGGCTGGCAGCGTGACCACTCTGGGCCGCTATTGCAATTCTCTCGCCCTTGAATCGCCAGTTTCGTCGTGGAGGCGTGCTGAAATCTCAATTAACAAAGATTTTGCCTTTGGGCCATGGGGTGCCATGGCCTCTACCGCATATGGCACAAAATACAATGCCACGCGCGCGATTATCTACCCTCCGCCGTAGTACTTATATTAATTCTGTGCCTCCACCCCCGTGCGTCCTTCGAATACATTTCCAGCAGTTTCGTTTCGGGTAATGTGCACATTACCAAGCTAAAGACGAAATGCCACGATGCAAATAAACATTTGATCGGTCACTAGCATGAACCCGGGACTTTGTTTCCGTGGGATTTTCGGGAATCCTCTCTTTGGGCTTCCCTACACATGCCAAAATTTGTTGCGCGATGTCTGTCCGTCAGACACTTAGTCAGGAACGGAAGGATTTATAGATTAGCTTCTCCTCGAAAATAAGTTTAACGGAATAGTGTTTTCCCCGGGATAAAAGGTACCCTTTGTCCTTCTCAATACTTTTAACCAATTTCAGGAAGATTGGCTAAGTAGATAAAGCGTTAAGTAGTGGCACAAGCAAACAAACAAACTCACTTTCGCATTTATAATATAAGTTAATTTTAAGTACATTCAAGGGACAAATTAAGTAAAAACGCGTATTAAGCTCTAAGCTAGAGCTCAGTATCAGACAGTTCATAATAAAGATATTTTATATCCACAGCGTCCTTCACAAATATAGCTAACATGCTAGAGAAAACTAATATCGAAACTAAAAAAAAACAAAAAGGGAAAGATATGCAAGTACATAAAGAACTATCTACACCAAGCAGGACTAAAACTGATGAAAATTATATGCAAAGTATACCGACTATGGTTCACTCAATGGACGTGGTCCGAAACGAGGTGGACAGGCTACAAACCAAGCTGAAGACATATGACCCTCTCGATCGATACAAACCTCCTGCAGGGAAGAAATCCGTGAATGTTTTCTCGACTGCCAAAGTAAAGTTCAGCGCTGAGTCTACCAAAAAACATTTTGACCAATTAGTTAACAACAATAAAATTAATAAAAAAAAAATAGTAAGGTCAGCATTGTTTAGAAAACATCCTAAAATTGAGAAGATCGACGTCAAGGGTCCCCATGTACAGGATTACATTGGAAAATACATGAAAACATCTATCCCATTTAACAGAGATTCCAACTTTGTCGCTAAGAAGAAGTATATTCCTAAAGACAATAGTGTGCTAAAAATTAGTAAGTATTCCGTGAGTCCGGATCACTACGGGGACCTGCTGTTATGGCATGGGGATATTTTGAACGCGGACTGTGTCACGAGGAGCACCCTCTTCATGGAAAACGACCTCGGGCTCACGAAGTACACGACCCCCAACGCGGCGCAGCTGGCGCACGAGGCGCAAGACATCAAACTATTCATACAGTACTTGTCAACGGCGCCTCTTACAAAAAACTCAACATTCAAATCCGACAACGCAAAAGACCACTACTTGGTAGGTGAGAACGAGGTGATTGAACTAAATATTCCAATAAGTGAACCAAGCACTTCCACTGCGGAGAGATTTGAGACAATGACCTTGGCACCAAATGAAAATGATTTTTTTTTTCTGGGAAAAGCACAGTATTTATCAATAAGCAAAAGTGAAGACTTGGATTTAGGAACGCACTTTGTCAAAAATGAGGAAAACAAACCAACAACAAGGACATATGCGAAATATGCGAAAAGAGTGAGTTCTAATTCGAATTGGACAAATGTACAGCCATTGCCGAATGTTCTTTATACGAAGATGCCCCGCGCGCGGCACACTTCGCGGCTTTGGAACAAGCGCAAATATAATGATAAATCTACAAAAATATATTATTCTATAAATACTACAAAAAAAATGGCATCGTTTTTACAAACGTTAAAGAAAAAAACGCAATCGCTAACACCAACATCGAAGATGAACCGAGCTCCTGCTCAGTACTTCTCCACTCCGATGCCGATGAACTCTCGTGATTTCGAAGAATTCCTCAAACATTTCCATTTAGACGTCGGCTCCGTGACAGCGCCCCTCTCTGATATAGACTCCATGACGTATCCCAATAGTCTAGCCATCGTAACTGTACCTCCAACTCATGATATCTATTTAGAACCAAAAAACAAGCCTTTAAAAATATTCGTACCTAATAACGCAAAAGCTTTACCAGATATCGATTCTTTGACAAATGTAATAAAAAATCTGAAGGCAAATTCTGAAAACATGCCTCTGCCAGGGATTAAGGCATTAGAATTATCTAATATTACTGGCTTTAAGAGAAACTTTCTAGTGACAGATAAAATAAATCGTATTGGAAAACGAGAGAAAAAAATGAAGCAGCGTGGATTATTCAGTGGAAAATACAAATCATCGGATACAGACTCCCAATCGAAAGACGAAGAAAAAGAACAGATCGATGTGCTAGACTATAGTAATAAAAATTTACAATCCTATGAGTATTCTAGTACAAGTGAGGTGCCTCGTCTAGAAAAAACAACGTTCGAGATGCTGAAACACAACAACTTGTTCTATTTCTTATTACCAGCAAATAAGAGTACGTTGGCGCCGCCATCACCAAACATGGCGATGACGTCACCGACAGGGACCACCGCGCCGCCGGAGACGCCCGTCACCATGGATCTAATGCGGCAGCACACTGCAGACAAGCTGTACAAGCACTTGGGCCTTAAACAGAAGAGTCCAAAGAGAGTACGCATCAGCTACCATTATGATATAGTTTATGAGAATAGGCCAAAGAAAATCAAAAATCACGGTAAGTGTAACGCTTTCTAAAATTGTCTTCGGGGTGCTGTCTGCTGATTCTTGGTAGAGATCACCGAAGCCATGTAGCGTTAAAAATAGTCAACACAAAAGATCAGCCGTATATATCATACATATCGTTTGACACTCGTAAGGGTATCAAAACTTATGGGTTTGAGAAAAAGAATCTATACATTTCTGCGGTTTTATGGTATAGTATGAACAAACTGTCTAGTCTTAAACAGCAAGAAAATTATTTTATAACCTTGTATTTTTATATTTCTCCTTTTAAATTTAATTTAAAT